>JALPQI010013301.1:0-35765 GCA_025490895.1 Thaumatotibia leucotreta | reverse complement strand
CTCAGGGTAGGCAGCGCATACACGATTTTTTTTATCACTGTGGCCATGGGCTTCAGTTCCTGCTTCAGTTACTGAGCTCTCAGCCTTCGTCATACAAAAAGAAAAAAAAATCCAAGCTCATTACAATAATGTTAATCATGCGTATGTTAATCTCAGTGATTTTCCCAAGTTACCTCATTACTATTCCTACTGACTCCAAAGTGGCCCAGCCATGGAGTGAGTTGTAAATTAATTGCCTTCGACAATGTGAATCCTCTGATTTTAAGGGATAGGGAACGCACTTGTGACACTTTTGTAATTTTAGTTTTCTACAAGATACGTGGCTGTTTAGCATTATACATGAGTGTTTGCTATTTTACTGTAACATGTTCTAATTACACCTTGTCTAACCACTCACTTGCTTCATGTAGCTTTTGTTACATGTCATCACTCTTATTTTTCATAGATATAGAGTCTTTCGCAAAAATCAAAGCATGTGAGTGGCTAAATCGAATACGGGCGATAAATTAGATTAGGCAGAGGATTTTACGTTACACTTAATTATTATGTCACTATAAACATTGTTATGCCAGTTATGCTTTCTGAATTTGAATTTAATTGTCAACGAGCGTTTACCTAGAGTGTTTTACAACTAGGGGTCGGAACTATGGGTGCAAAACTTTAACAAAACTTCAAAATTGACATATGGGAACACTTTAGCTAAGAAAAATCTGTATCCAATTATATTCCCTATCTCGAAATCTTGAACTTAAAATTTTTGGATGTGTAGATATGTATAATTTATAGATGTATGTATGTGCTCTTTCAACTTCCACTTGACAAGTTTTGTTAAAGTTTTGCACCCATAGTTCCGACCCCTACAACCTGTTACATCCATAATATTGCGGACTGATTTATTGGTGTGACATTTTTTGTGCATGTTACCTATTCTAAGTAAAAGTAATTTACATGTAGACTTATTTTGATATATACCTACTAACCCCTGTTAAGAGATGCGTATAAAATGTACACCCTGCACGCTATCACTGTATCCCTGTAACAGATATTCTACAACCTTTGGGCTAGACTGAATTATGTAATTTGGTCTCATGATTTTTATTTTCTGCTCGCTTAAAGTCAGGCTGCACACAACAGCCGATAACCTTTAGCTTTCGTGCCTAGACTCGTTGAGGTTCATTTGGAGTCAAATTGCATCGTGTGAGACTGCCATTTCTATCGTACTCTATGTTATAGGCCATTCCGGTAAATTGAAGCACCAGTCGGCATTTGGTTGACTTTATTAGAAATTGATATTTTCCTATATTCCCGCGGAGGCTATCATCGTAAATAGGATACAAAACCGGCGTCTGAAGTGTTATACTCAATACTGTTTAAATATTAATATACCACGTCCTCAGCTAAGAAGTGTTACTACTAGAAAATACAACAAAAAAATATATATATTTGGTTGTTCCAAAAAAAGTCGATACTGTATTTTGCCAGTCGAGATATTTGACTGTTTACTTGAGACAATTAGGCTGTATATAAAGCTGTTAAGGTTTAAATCAAACATAACTTGAACTTGATATGTAAAGGCCCGGTCACGACATTGGTCTAAAGCGACCAACGGCGAGCGAATCCATGAGTTGGACCGGGATGCCGATATAGATACTCCCTCTGGCACGTATGGTTCTCCGCTAAGCCGGTCGCCTTAGACCAATGTTGTGGCCGAGGCATAACGGAATTTCATGCAGCCTGCACAGTACCAGAAGTAGGTAACCACAGATCAGTAGGTAACCTTGTTTTGACAAGTCACAAAACATATATATTGATACTAATCCCCAAAAAACATTGAGAGCAGCTTTAAGAACTTTAAAAATGATAATATGCATAAAAAAAAATCGTTCTTTTTTGTACTGTGTAATTGACGAAATTTTATGATTGCTCGTTTTCATAAGATACTACATTTAATGGTCACATAGTTTATAATATACAAGACAGTATGTGCACGAAATGCGCCACTTTTGATCTATGGAAGCAGAAAGACAGGGAGAGCAAGACCATAGACCGTGCCTGCGACCTTAAGCGCCAGCTCAAAAATGCCCCCAAAAACAATTGTTCAATTATGCCAAGATGGGCAGGACATAGCGCTTTTCTTAACACCGCGCATATGTCGACGCAACATCTTTGACAAATACTTATAGAATATAGCCAATCAAAACTTTCATGGACCAATCACAATTATTTTTAAATGGCGGTTTAATTTTTTATAGGTTGACATTGAAATTCATTACCGTGACGCATTGAAGAAGGGGTGACACTTGTCAACTAAAATTCAGGACCGTTTTTGAAAGGCAATTTAATATGGCGTGCGGCTTCCATGTTTTATTTGTTCGTAGGACCGTGCAATAAGTAATTGATTTATGTTGTTCCTTGCAATCACATGAAATCTCGTTCGCTTAGCTATCTAAATTTACGGCTTGAAACAATCGCGAGCCTAAGCAGTTAATAGTAGGTACAATATGCATACAATGTTTTTCATCACACTTGCCGACAAAAAAATAAGTTTTAAGACAAAATATTATTCTATGATGTACTGACATTTCTATTACTTCCTACTATTGATGAAAATGATTTAGCACTATATTTTCTGTCAAACCTCGCTTTAATAATAATATTAAATGCTCCAGGGGTGGAAGTGTAAAGCGTAAGTCGTGAGTTGGTGCAGCGGCTGTTAAGCCACTGCGCAGAAAGCGGTGTACACCTCTCTACACTCCTGAGCCGCCTACACCGGTGTTACCCCTGGCTGTCTCTTGTGACGGCATTTACGGGGGCCTATCAAGTCAGCGGTAAGTCACCACCTGCCTCGATAACAAAGATAAATTATTGTTATGGTAGGTGTCCGGAACTCTTTTCTATAGTTCCATCTCTGATCCATCCATCCTCCATCACCATAACCCATTAGTCTTTTCCATTACTTCTCAATAGTCTCTATAATACGCCTGCTGGGACCGGTTTACGGATATCTATTGATGTGCCCGTGAATGGGTTGCAGCAGGTATACCTACAACACAGCAAATTTCTCCAAAGGGACTCTACGTGTTGAATCTATATCACCGTGCAACCTTACCAAAAACCGGGATTTGTAAGCCCGTGATTGTAAGGAGATACAAATATTAAGTATCTCACATAGTAACCAAAAATAGGTTTTAGAGCTAGAAATCAATATTGCAAGGTAATTTTAAATTAGTGTTAAGCGCTACATCGTAATGTTTTTTTTTGAAAACGTATCATGCAGCAATGTAAAGGTGCATTTAGACCAAACAAGCATTCGCTAATTCTATCCCCCACTCTACGAATTCAACGAATTTCGACGAATCACGTTTTGTGTAGGTAACGAATGAATTTCATAGAGTGAGGGACAGAGTGAGCGAATGCTCGTTTGGTCTAAATGCACCTTAACACGTACGTACATTACAAACGTAATACAAGGTTCTATATTTACACACTGACACTAACTAGTACAGATTTAATCACCCCGAAAAAGTAGGGACATGCATGACACAATCGAATAATTTAGCTTTTCAGAGCTCCGACAAAGAAAGCTGTAATTAAGTGGCGATACATTGCTTGCTAAACTATTTTGTATCAAAGCAAATAAGTCGGAATTTTTCAAAAAACGTAGTACATAGTAGGGCCTTCACTAATTTCTCCAGCAGTTAGAGGTAATATCAAAAATGCATGCTGTATAGAGTTGATGCGGAAAGTGAAGTTGCGACACATAAAATATAAAAATAAATTCGAAATTATTAGGCCGCAACAGGAAAGCTATTTGTAATTTAAATTGGAAGCTCGGACAACAGTATCATTCCGTTATTCATAATTTCCTCGAATACTTACTTTTGTTTTTCCGGAGGCCATAGCTTAAAATCAGTTTCATTGTAAAATAAAATTTAATGTATTTCAATATATTCATTCACTTTTCTTAACTACCTAAATGATAACGACTCACACTAAAACATGCAAAGTCCGAGACAACGCATCGATTTCATAATTTATGGTATTCCAAACGGGACTTAAGCTATGGTCACCCATTTTATTCTATACGTTGCATTTGACGTTACCGTCAATTCCGTTCAATTCCGTTTCGTCTTGCGAAGGCGATAGAATGTTTTACGTATTGAGTAAAACCTAACGTGACCGATACATGAAAAGTCATGGTACGGCTAACAGTGCCTTTACAATATGTTTGCGATTGGCCCAAAAAATTCTACCCCGACCCTATCAGATTACAGTGACAAATAATGAGCGGTTTTTATTATTAACTAGTCTTTTACAGTATCAAAAATCGAAATGATACACATCATTAAGAGATTCCCGTGCCGTGTTACATTTATTTTACGTAATAATTATTTGTAAACGTGACACAACGAATAATTTATAGTAAACTACTTGTTTCTGCGTAAATTGTAAGTATTAATACTTCATTGGAAATTAGTAACACGAGATACATACTATACCTATTGTAACACCCTACATGGGCTATAAGCTTCATTACTGAGAATGTGAAAACTATGAAGCTCCAATAAAGCTGTGTAATAGGGAAATCTAAAGTTTAGGGAAAAGTATAAAATAAACAAGGTATAGAGAGGAAAAAGAAAATATTTATTAAATTAAAATTTCTTATTAGTTTTATAATTAAATCTAAGGACTCTACAAGCTCTGTATCTCATTTGGTCTGGTTAGGACTTCATGAGATACACCGTCATGATTGCTAGGGCCAAATACCTAAGTCAGGAAAACATGACGGTACAAAAACCTGACGCCAAAGGTTAACCTGCACACACACGAAAAAATAAAAATTAATATAATAAAATATTGATAATAGCATGATCATCTAGTGGTAAATTGGACAACATTATGATAAGTAATAACCCAAATCCTCTGAGGTATGAGAAATGTTACAAAGTCCATGTCCGAAATATATTCCAACAACCACAATATTATCCAAGCCATTTGAATATTCTACACAATCTTAATACTAAGCCGTTATTATAAACACTTTCATATTAAGGGCAATGTCTGAACGATAGCCTCAGCGTGGACAGATTCTATATAAACCATATTGGGTATTTAGAGCTGCAAACCGATGCAAAACCCTCAGGTATGTCAGTACACTAAGAATATCCAAACGCTAGGAATAGATCCGAAGATACAAATTCCGAGACTAAGAATAAGAATGTGACAATATCCCTCTCAAGATGTTCATATGTATGTATTTAATATATTTGTAGGTAGTAAGTTTTACAAATATAATTAACGTGATATCACATTTGAATATGTATACTACTAAACCGCTTAAAACTAACTTATTATATAGATGACGATTATGTTTTATACAGTGTTAATAAACCCATACATATCAAGGGCAATGTCTGGACGAGAGCCTCAGCGTGGACCGATTCTATATAAACCATATTGGGTATTTAGAGCTGCAAGCCGATGCAAAACCCTCAGGTATGTCAGTATACCAAGAATATCCAAACGCTAGGAATAGATCCGAAGATACAAATTCCGAGACTAAGAATAAGAATGTGACAATATCCCTCTCAAGATGTTCATATGTATATATATAATATATTTGTAGGTAGTATGTTTTACAATTATAATTAACGTGATATAATATTCTAGTATGTATGTCGTATGACTTAAAGATTCCCATAATGTTATGAGACAAGCTGTCTTATTCAGAATCCGCATTACCTATAACAGAACCCCATTCGACCACAGTACTGTGAATTGCACATCAATGCACAGTATTATTCAAGCTCCATGGTAGCAAGCCCAGCCCGAAGGCATGAGACAACTTAGTCAATAGTCTGTAATATTGTTAAGCTTCGCACTTGCAATCTCGCCCATATAGTATAAAAATTTGGTTGTAAATATATAATTGGGGTCTTTAACTACAAATGTTAGCAAACAAAGGTACAGATTTCTGATCGGGTGCTAATTAGATGTCTTGTCCGAATAGATCCGGGCAAGCATTCTACTTCGCGGTGTAGAATGTGCGAATCACCCTTTTCAAGGATCTCGCACAAACCTCGAATAAAGACCGCAGTCCTACCATGAAACTCGTAGTCTCCTATCAAATTAGATGACATGTAAGAATACCCCCATAAACCGGGCATAATCACACCTTCAACAATCATCAGTAGCCTGAATCACATTATCAAAGGAATGTAATGCCCGACCCCATCGACGACTTTCTATTCAGGAACCGTATTACGCAAGAACGGACCAAGTATGACCATACTACTGAGAATTGCACATCAATGCTCAGTATTATTCAAGCTCCATGGTAGCAAGCCCAGCCCGAAGGCATGAGACAACCTAGTCAATAGTCTGTAAGATCGTTAAGCTTCACACTTTATAGTCTCGCCCATATGGTATAAAAGTTTGGTTATAAATATATAATTGGGGTCTTTAACTACAAATGTTAGCAAACAAAGATACAGATTTCTGATCGGATGCTAATTAGATGTCTTGACCGAATAGATCCGGGCAAGCATTCTACTTCGCGAGTTAAAGTTGTGCGAATCACCCTTTTCAAGGATCTCGCGCGAACCTCAAATAAAGACCGCAGTTCTACCATGAAACTCGTGGTCGCCTAACAAACTAGATGACTCATAAGAACACACTATAAACCGCCACGACCATACCTTCAACAATCAACAGTAACTGTACTGCATCACATTATCAAAGGAATGTATTGCGGATCCTATTAACTACAACGTTAGTGTTAAATGCGGTCAATTCCAATGCAGAATAATCAATTTAGCATTTTAATAATTTCTGTGAATTTATGTGTACAGTTATCTGATGTAGATAGCTTTAATTGACAGTAGGGTAATATAGACTTAAACGTTTCAGAATAAGTTTCTTGAACCACAATCAATTTGTTGCCAATATTAAATCTGGATCACGTCATAAGAGTCTCAACGTTATACCGTTTGTAATCATCGTAATGAATCACGCATTCATAGTTTCTAATATACTATTGATGGACCAACGATTTATAATTAATTACTTGAATTACTGCGCGATTCATTAACAAAGAGTCGCATCCAAATAAGTCAAGTAATTGGAGGAACTGCTCACAGCCATTATTTATCACATTGAGCATAAAGATATTGAATAGCAGTGTATTGCCAATCAAGACGATGTAACCAGCAATAATTATGTATTATATTAGAATATCGTAGTTATGTCGTAGGTAGATGTTAAATCTAAAATACCCTTAATTCTAAATGAAACCGATATGCGCTTAAACGGACGATTATAATGTAGGTATAACTGTGGCGATGCAACACGTAGAGCTCACGTGAGCAGTAGCGCAAAGATGCAGTAGCTGTATATGGCGCCGTAATGTATAGAGTAGCTGAGCAGTGTCGACCCAACACGAAGCGCGTGTGTAGCGGTGTCGTGATGCCGTCTGTACATGGCGCCCTCTCTCTCGTACGCACGAACACCGGAACGTAGAAAATATCATGTTTATAACAGGTATTAATAAGAAGTTAATAATTTTGACCACGGATTATAATTGAACGGAATAATAGGAAAATACTCAAAGAGCAATTCAAATACCAAAATCAAATCAAGCAATTATTGCCTGTTCTGTTTAATCGATGAATAATAAATTATAACTCTAAATAAAGAATCAATTAGACCATTAAATAGTGGGATTCAATTAAACCAGATCCTAGCTCGCTCTCTACAACATTAATAAAATATATTTAAATTTAGAAATAATTTTCAATGTGGCACAGAATTAATTAATATGAAGGGTAGATAATCCTATCTATTAAATAAACCAGAAGCAACACACCAGTTCAACGGAGTCATCACAGATTATGATTGCACGAAAGAATAGAAAAATACTAAAAGAGTAATTCAAATACCAAGACTAATCAAGCAATTATTGTTCATGAAATTTTCTGTTTGATCGATGAATAATAAATTATAAATCTAAATAAAAAAATCAATTAACTCATTAAATAGTGGGATTCAATTAAACCAGATCCTAGCCCGCTCTCCACAGCATTAATATAATATATTAAGTTTAGAAATATTTTTCAATATGGCACACAATTAAGTTGAAGGGTAGATAATTCTATCTATTAAATAAACCAGAAGCAACACACCAATTCGACGGAGTCATCACAGATTATGATTGAACGGAATAATAGAAAAATACTAAAAGAGTGATTGAAATACCAAAACTAATCAAGCAATTATTCTCCATGAAATGTTCTGTTTAATCGATGAATAATAAATCATAACTCTAAATAAAAATCAATTAACTCATTAAATTGTGGGATTCAATTAACCAGATCCTAGCCCGCTCTACACAACATTAATATAATATATTTAAGTTTAGAAATATTTTTCAATATGGCACACAATTAATTAATTTGAAGGGTAGATAATCCTAACTATTAAATAAACCAGAAGCAACACACCAGTTCAACGGAGTCCAGTCAAGACAAAATGGCAGACGCCTTTGAGCGTCACTTGCGACCGATGGAGTATTTGATGCTGATGTAATTGCAGATATCTCCACACCCTTGATCCCGCGGATGATATAATTATGCCTCTCGCCGATGGACATGGACCGGAAATGAGAAATATTTTATTTAATTACCTACCAACATTTGTACACTATAATATAATGGGGCTGTCATTTAATACGGAAAATAATTATCTTGACACCTTCTCTGCGGCAATTAGCTAGGCTCATACGTAACTAACCATACTTTGTAAGGGGTCGACAGACCCCCAACCGCAGTGAACGCGTTAGATATAACAGTCTACTAAAATAATGCCATAACTCAAGGATAATGTTAATGTTTATGGTGTTATAACTAAGTAGAGTGAACTGAATTCAAACAAAAATTAAATAGTTTTATTTAATTTTAGTTTGAAACTAATAAACTATAATAAGCTTTATCTAATAAACAATTATTAACGAATCCAAGTATTTGTAAAATGCAGTTATAAAACAGTTTATTAAATTATTAACTTGGTAAGTATCATATTTTCACACCTCCGCTGCAGCAATTAGCTTAAATCGTAATTAACCATATTTTGTAGGAGGTCGAAGACCCCCTACCGCATTGAACGTGTTAACTAACACGTGGCGCATCTATACAACCTACATGAACCAATGCTGCGCGCTCCACTGGTCTACTACTGTCGACCAAAGAATACGGCAACCTAATAATTAATACAGAAAATATTCAGATAAACATGTTACGTTATTAAAATGTCACTCGATTATCTTCGTATTGCCGTTACGCTGAACATTATAAAGCAAGTTAAGTAAATTAAATCAACCGGACACACGCACGACCACAAGCAATGATTTATCATTATATTCCTGTCATAGATTGCAATTTAAGATCCAATCAGCATGAAAACCATCCAGACACGGGCCCTGTATCCAGACACCCCCACACAAGCCGGACCCCAACTACAAGCTAAAACTAATTCATTAAATTAATATTAAATAACTTACGTTCGCCCTTGTGTCGGTTTGCCGTAAACTTATAGTAGTCACTAATCAACCAGTACGATTCGATACCACTTAGTAATTCTATAAAGCATTGTCGAAAGTATGTCGGAATAATAACTATTCAATATTTAGACTATGAATAAACACGATTAGCACAATTGAACACGCATAATAGAAACTTTAGATATTCGGGCACGCTCATCTGCAAAGAACAACGTATCCATTTAATTTTCAACAGAATCTGAATCTACCCACTTTCTAACATATCGCTCGAATCCCGTATGATTCGATACACCTATTATTCTACAAATCACAAAGCAATTCCTATAAATGTAAAGTATGCCAGAGGCGACGTACCATATCCATGTGGTGCATCCTTTGTGCGCCCAAATGCCGGGTGGCACCGCATTTCTATCTTCGAATCACGCCCAGGAATGGTGTTACTCGCCCTATGCCTCCGCTGCCGTAAAGCCTGCCTGCTATATCTGTGAACAATACTAAACACGATATGCCTTACGAACTAAACTCACTGACTTCCTTACGACTCGACGCTCTGCCGACGAAAAGCCACGAATCCCTCTTACACTCCCTTAAGTCAGATTCTCTCAACTCTCATTCTCAATCCCTCAATTGTTCGTTCATTCGACGTCTTTGAATCACCTCATACTGAACATCTTTTACCATTGGCTAACAATAAACTAGCTCGAATCTGATTGGTTGAAATTCTACCCGCTCTGTTCAATGCCATAGTATCCTGAATGAAAACACTGACGTACAATTGTAGGTCACGTGGTACGCGGCGACGTCATGATATTTTAAATCGAACGCCTACAAAAAGAATGAAAGCAAGAATTATCTTCACTTGATGTCGATACGTTACACTATACTATAACATAATCACGTAATAAGAAACAAATGTCAACATTTGTTTTGGATAATAGCCCTAAGAACTGGTTTGTAAATAACAATGTATATGAATTCTAATGCAAACTGTAATTTAAGTATAAGCACTGGTATAAGCGAGCGACGCATTGAGAATAATTTTTATAAAACGACAAATCGAAATAAGTTCACAATTTTACAATCCATCCTATCTAAATATCATGATATCAGGGGCCCATTTCTCGAAAGCTTGTAACTTGTAATACAAGCGGAGGTTCTTATCTAATTAATAGTGTCAAAAGGAGTCTTCACTATCATAGTTCCACTTGTAGTACAAGTTACAATCTTTTGAGAAATGGGCCCCTGATATTGTAGAATTGTAACCAGGAATACTTACAATTTCTTTTACTTTTGAATTATTACTGTAAAATAGATTATGTAAATGTTACAATCGATTAAACCGGGAGGAGGATTCATCTGTACAAGATAATTGAAGTGGAAACAGATGATAATGAAGCAAATATTTTGTACTTAAAATATATTTATTTTACCTTACAATAAAACATCTTCCGTGAACAGGTGTAAAATGAGCCGAAACCATTAAAATATGGGCTATTTCACTTTTTGGGTCACCCAATTACTTAGCGTGAAGTTAAAAAGCCTTAATTTTAGTCAGCTTTGTAACGACAATTAAGCAGTCAATTTCGAAGATAAGTCGGTTTTGGTGGTCATTTTACAAACTATAAGCCATATTATAATATAAACACGCCGATAAAGTTTAAATTTCTAAAGATGTTGTACTTAACTGTCGTTACAATGCTGACTGCAATGGAGGTTTTTTGATTTCACGGTAATTGGGTGTCCCTAAAAGTGAAAATGCCGACATACAAAATATATACACAAATGTGGAGTGATTATTTTATGAAAAGTATTTTTATAGTGAATCTTACTCTGCCTTGATTCTTGATTAGTCGATAATATTGCTGAATCCCTATTGTTAAATATAAGTATATTTATAAGACAGGAAAAAATAAGTCACAACATAAAACAGCTGTCAATAAGATTCCAACTTTTAAGGCAGATCATTTCTAATCAGTATGGATTTGACAGCGAAATAATGAACTGAAAGCCACAACACTTCATTTCCTTTGTTCAGTAGTTATTACACTTCTTATTAAAATTAAATTCTACGAGAATTACTAGCAAACATGAGAATGAGGAATGAGATTATCACGTTTGACTAATATAATTTAACAATATATAAAAGTCAAGATTGTATAATCAAAGAAAATTTAAATAATAGATTTTATCTTTCGTCCAAGCTCTCGCTTGTCTCGTCGTTACTAAGGATACTTTCCAATATTTTATCTTCTTCTTCTACAGAAATATCATTATTTTCTAAAACCTCATTAATAACATTGTTATGATTATCCATGGCTTCACTTGAATCTACTTGACTCTTTTCTTCAACTTCAGAATCTAGTTCACTAACGTCTTCCTCTTCTTCCAAAACTTCTTCTTGTATACTTTCCTCTTCTAATGTTTGCTCTTGTGTACTCTCTTCTTCAACCACGGAATTTTCATTAGGCTCCTCCACTTCGGATACATCTTGAACGCTTTCTTCCTCTATTTCGGGAATGATCGGTGGAAGCGTAATTTGATTTTCCTTTTTATTTAATTCAATGCCATTTGGGAGATTTTCGGGTCCTGTACCATTCGTCATAGGTGTTTGGCCATTAGGTATTACAACATCTTTTTGTACCTGATCCTCTGATTTGTTATTTGCGTTGTTAATTTGCTGTGTTTTCGAGTGAATACTATCAAGAACAATGTCATCTTGGGTTTTGATCATGGGCTGTACGGAGAATTTATCTCTGGAAAAACAATAGCTTGCATTAATACATATTTATGTAATAAAGTAACTTTATTCAAATCTCATTAAGAATTACCTGTGTTTACCTTCGTACTTGCTTGGCACCATGAAACAATTAGATTCTCTGTAAATTATTCTTCTTTTGCTGACCCACGGCCATTGTAAACTCCAATAAGAACTCTAAAATGGAAAGAAATCATTAATTTACTCAGTTTTAAATTTGGAATATTTGAATTATGATTTACAATTAATATCTTACCACTTTGGCATGGACTTGTCTCTTTCTTGCCTTTTCTTCTTCTTTTCTTCTTTCTTCTTCACTATCATAGCCAGTATCCTGTAAATAACAAAAAAAAATATTTTAATGGCAGTCATGGTGCTCAATAATGTTTAAGGATAAGAGTAATGGCAATGATACATTTATCATTGCCATTACTTTTACAAGTTCTTACCAAAGGATCCTCATAACAGAAATAGGCATCCTCTTCATCTTCTGGTCTGAAATAGAAAAATACAACATTACTTTTTTCACCATTGTTAAAGGGCTCTAAAGCCTCATCTTAAAAGGGTGTGCAAATTGCTTTACCTCTCAAGTATAAAGTTATTTCATACATATTACCACATAAAATTTGTAAAATGCATGCTTCTTGCACAATTTTATTTGGAAATTGTATTCGCAAATTGATAACACGTTTGAATTTATTTTAAATTAAGTAATCTCATGTAGTCGCTCATCATAATTATAGTGTGTATACTTCATTTCCAGTTCAACATCAATTTTCTGTATAAACTTTCTCAATGGAACTCTATAAATTCATTTCAATTGTTCAGGAACACTCCACATCATGAGTTATGAGGTTATGACCTACATTTCACGACGAGTTTAAACGCTTAAAGTTTATGATCTAGGTGCCTACATAATTCTAGACGACATATTTTCGCTGACAGTTAAGCGTAAATGCGCAATTTCAGACTATCATTTACTTTCTGTCTCCATAAATAATACAACTTTCACACGTATTTAAGTGCAAGTTTTGTTTCAATTTCAAGGATATTGTAATTTATATTAGTGATTTCTTTTTTATGTTTATTTAAATTAAGCAACGCACTAATTTTAAAATCATTGTGCTTTGAAAAAATCCAATTAAATTGTGAGTGTCTTTTAAGAAAAAAATCATGTCAATAAATCACTCGTATGAGTTCTTTACATAGGTACACTAAAACCGTATTTTTAATCGCTACGCGACATGTTTACGTCTTACTCACAATGATCAAAGGCCATACCGCGAACCACGAACGAAGTGTTGCGTCTCTCTCGCACTCGTGAATTTGTACAAAAATGATTGTGACAGGGATGCAACACTTCGTTCATGGATCGGGATAGAGCCCGTAGCCATAAATGTCATAAGTTCAATTTAAATACTTATGTTCTTATGTACCATTCGATCATTGACAGACTGAAAGTCAGCAGTGTTCTATAAAACTCTTCATACGATCAAATTGTACGAATGATTTAACGATTAGTGTTAATATGTCTAAATAGGTAGTACAAATACAATTTTCATAACTAGTGCGGAAAACTAAACTTTGCGCACGCTTCACGTGCGTTAATTTCTCTTTTTAAGGCACTTGTTATAAAAAAAATCGTTCGATACACGTGTAAAAACTTCTTTTTAACTCGGGTGATTGTCGCCCTCGTTTCACTCAGGCTCCAACTTTCATCCTCGTCGAAAAAAAATTTGTTTGCACTTTCATCGAAATGTACTATTTCAGTACAGTTAATTGCTTTTTTGCGCACTTGTGCGAGAAGTGATAAATTTTTTGTCAAGTCGAAACTTCGGAGGGACGTCTGTACTGAAAAGCGTCGTACGATACACGTGCGAAAAGGAAATTTGTAACTCGTGTCGATTTAAGACAATGTAATGTACTATTACCTCTAAGTTGGAGTTTAAATACGTGAATAGAAACTCAACTCAACTTAGCTTTTCACTCCAATTTAAATGCCTACCGCTTATAATTTCCTTGTCGTTTCCTCGGATTATTCAATAGGTATTCAGCCTTTGTCGAATAATTAGATTTACACGAGTTTCGTGTGCCTTGTAAATGATATTCGAATGTAATTGGACGGTATGTACTCGTATACTGTCTTCAAACGCACGTTCGTGGATTTGCAGCATTTATATTTTAATCGAATATAATAATATAGAGTTGTTAAATCCTTCATTAGAATCTGTGATATTACAATCTTTTTTTTATTATACATGTATTTATAGGTATATCAATATCATTATACATAAAACTAAATAAAAATTATCCAGATAGGCTGATGGGGATGTTCGATGTATCATCTGCTAAAAGTTCACTTTTTCTAGACTCACGCTGTGACTGCTATCTTGAGATGTACCCCGGATTCGATGATGATGGTGTGTGCCTCTTGGATGCTGAGAGTGGAGGTGTCGATATCGTTGATGCGCAAGAGCTTATCACCGGGTCGGATGCCTGCTTTATCCGCTCTGCTATCCGGTTTCACCTGCAACGTTTACATAATACTAATTTAGAAAAAAAGAATGAATTGAAATATCACATTTCTTTAAATACTGTTGAGATTTGATATTTTGAATCTAGATTTCATAACGGTACGAGGATAGTGCTTCGAATATTGAAACCCAGAATTAGGTATAATCTTTAAAACCTGTAAAATACGTGAACATTTTTTATTTGTGAAACAATAAACTGAAACCTAAAACTTTTAACTGCAGATGGAAATATCTAGCCGTTTTATGATTTTCGGGCAGAATTGTTAGCTTAATGTGTCGGACAAAGAACGCTCTATTTATACAACTAATTATGAGAGAACCCTCGCAATAACGTAGACATAAAATTTACCATTCCGAAATTAATTGCAAAGTTAAAGTGGTAGTTAACATGTTATTAACACCTGGGTGCGTAGTTAAGATGCCATTTGCTCAGTGGCAAACGAAATGCATATAATTATGCGTAACAGAGAGAAAACGACGCTACATTAAGGTGCATTCAGACCAAACGAGCATTCGCTATTCTATCCCCCCACTCTACGAAATTCTACGAACAAATAAAACATGGAAGCCGCACGCCATACTAAATTGCCTTTCAAAAACGGTCCTGAATTGTAGTTGACAAGTGTCACCCCCTCTTTAATGCATCACGGTAATGAATTTCAATATCAACCTGTAACAACTTAAACCGCCATTTAAAAATAGTTGTGATTGGTCCGTTAAAATTTTTGATTGGCTTTATTCTATGAACATTTGTCAAAGATGTTGCGCCGAAATATGCGCGGTGTTAAGAAAAGGGCTATGTTCTGCCCATCTTGGCACAATTGAACTATTGGTTTTTGGGGCATTTTTGAGCTGGCGTTAGACGTCCATGTTATAATTATATGGTCGCAGACGAAATTCGATCGTGACACAAAACGTGATTCGTTGATTTCGTAAAACGGGGGATAGAATAGCGAGTGCTTTTCGGTCTGAATGCACCTTTACTAAGCGTTAGCGATTGGCATCTTAGCTACGTAACATATTCTGTAACCGCAAATATTCAAATCGCTTTAATCTTAACTCAAATTCAACGCAAATAAATGAATGTAATTGTATACTCGTAGGCACCTCGTAAATAGGTACGGTTGTAGGTAGATTGATTAGATTAATCTGCGTGCACCAAATTACGTACGACGTATGATTACGGATTATCTCAAAACAATCGACGTGGTATCGGTTTAAGCTGTTCGAAATCATTTTTTTGTCCGCGTCTGTTACCGCGCCAGCCGAGCCGATACGCACCGATCCGTGACGATCAGCATCTTATTCGCTCTTATGCCGTTCACATTTAGCTTTTTCGATCGGCTTATGCCGATTCCGCGTCCACTGATTTACAGAGACCCTAAATAAATGTGTTGAATCAGCCATAATGAAAACAGGCAGTAACTATGAATATTCAATTATTTTTATTATTTTTATTTACGACTATGGGAAACTTACAGCAACAACCCTCAAAGGGGTTTTGTAAAAGGAACCACCAGCCAGATCAAAGCCCCATATCGAGTCTTCGAAGCTGACTCGCTCGTGGATCCCCTCGTTCCTGGACTGCCAGCTTGGTTTCTGAACCTCGCCAGCCAGCATTGCGGCCTCTGAAGCCTTGAGCTTGGTGTGACGCATATCAATCGGCATCGCCATGTTTTCTGAGGGCATGCCCTGGAAAAAAACAGTAATTATGTCTCACAAAATAGTAAGCGAGTCTTTCAATCTCTACCAGGAATTAGGTATGCTACTTTGCCGTGGATGCTTCGCAAAAATTACACCCTTGCAATAGAGCATAATATTCCCGGTAAAACACTCATCGTGTGAAATGAACTTCATTAAAAATAAAATATTACATTTGTATAACGAAGAACATTGTATTTTGATAGACATGAGACTTCATTCGTGGTTGTTTTCTATGTACTTAAAAGTCTACGAGTATAATATATCGTCGCTTAAAAGTATCCATAATACATTTTTACTTAAGCTTACCGTGGGACTAGTAATGTAAATTTTTGTAACAACGTCCCATGATATTTATTTATTATTTAATATCTATTTTGAGAATCTCAGATCATCATCATCATTTCAGCCGTTAAACATTCACTGCTGGACATGGACCCTTTTGAATCTTCACATACACCGGTTGAAAGCGATATGTAGGCTTAGCACATGATTGGTGCGACAGTATGTCGCCGCGAGATAGATCTCCCGTCCTTTACTAGCTATATTAACAAAAGAGGGACGGATAGTCTATCTCGCGGCGAGATACTGTCGCGCCAATCATGTGCTAAGCACACTGCATTCAGTGTCTCCCGGTGATTTTAATGGGATCGCCTGTAAATCTTGTGGGTGAACCTACACATCATATCATCATCATCATCAGCCTATGATAGTCCACTGCTGGACGTAAGCCTCTCCTATTAACCATGCGTATAGACGCAGACACATTAGGAGTTACCTCCTATGCCCATAATCACCACGCTGGGCAAGCGGATTGGTGATCGCAGTAATGTGTCCACTATGATGACACTGCTGCCCATCATCAATCTATTGACAAATAGTGGTCGGTGACAACTCAATCTCTTAGTCGACTTTTACGACACCCGCAGGAGTTGGGGTGGTGACAAATGTATTCTTACTGCCGTTACCACACGGGCAACACATCATATACTATGCACGTAACTAATAAAATATTTTAAAATAAAAATAAAACCGCCTTCAAAAATTCGCCCGAACTAAAAAGTAAAAAATAATTTTATTTCCTACTTCTTAGGATTTCCTACCCAAACCTTTAAACCTAGGTATCCTACAGGTATCCTACAGATTTCTTAGAAGTCGGTGCCAAGCCAAATACGTTCATAGGTATATACTCGTATTAGATAGAGCTTTGTAACTTACTGTCAGTCCGATTATGTTGTTATCAACAGAATGATCTACCTCAGTCATTTTGATTAAAGCATAACCGGTGTGACAGTAAGTTCTATGACTTGACTATAGACAAAAATCTATCAAATACGGTCATATACTCGCGAAGTGAACATATTTGGCTTGGCACCGACTTCTAAGAAATCTGTAGGATACCTGTAGGATACCTAGGTTTAAAGGTTTGGGTAGGAAATCCTAAGAAGTAGGAAATAAAATTATTTTTTACTTTTTAGTTCGGGCGAATTTTTGAAGGCGGTTTTATTTTTATTTTAAAATATTTTATTTTACGCTTTTTAGTAGTGTAAAATCGTTATTTAGTATGCACTGCACTGTAATAGGCCAGAAAACCTGAACTGGATAACTTAAATATTCAAAGAATTATCCCATTATCGAGGAGATATAGGTACAGTGTATCATCAGTAGGTATGAATAATTTCAAAGATTATAGGTAACAGCCTTAGCATGCCTATATTATTTAAAGAATCACTAACCGCTAACCAAGATGTCATAACTACTAAGCAAAAACTTGAATAGATCTCGAAAATGTATGACAGTTGTTACATTCAAAGAATTACTTAATCGTTAAGGAGTTATACCTTTCGTCATCAGCTCACCAATATGAGACTATGACCACCTAAAGGCAAATACTCAAATAGCTTCCAAAATATATGAACTATGTTATATTTAAAGAATTATCCCCCAACTCCTAATCTCTAAGGAGTTGTACCTTCCATCATCAGCTCACCGACATGAAAGGATGACCACCTAAACGCAAATACTCGAATAGCTTGCAAAATACATGAAATATGTTATATTTAAAGAATTATCCCCCAACTCCTAATCTCTAAGGAGTTGTACCTTCCATCATCAGCTCACCGACATGAAAGGATGACCACCTAAAGGCAAATATTCAAATAGCTTCCAAGCCTTAGCATGCCTATATTATTTAAAGAATCACTAACCGCTAACCAACATGTCATAACTATTAAGCAAAAACTTGAATAGATCTCGAAAATGTATGACAGTTGTTACATTCAAAGAATTACTTAATCGTTAAGGAGTTATACCTTTCGTCATCAGCTCACCAATATGAGACTATGACCACCTAAAGGCAAATACTCAAATAGCTTCCAAAATATATGAACTATGTTATATTTAAAGAATTATCCCCCAACTCCTAATCTCTAAGGAGTTGTACCTTCCATCATCAGCTCACCGACATGAAAGGATGACCACCTAAACGCAAATACGCGAATAGCTTCCAAAATACATGAAATATGTTATACTTAAAGAATTATCCCCCAACCCCTAATTGCTAAGGAGTTGTACCTTCCATCATCAGATCACCAACTTAAAATGTTCATGACTAGACGCAAATACTTGATTAGTCTTCGAAAAGAAATGAAAAATGTCACGTGTGCCTACAACATTTGAAGAGTTCCCTCGATTTCTCCAGGATCCCATCATCAGATCAGAATTCGGTGACAATGGGACCAACTAGAAGGTATACCCTTTCAAACAAAAAAAGAATTTTTCAAATCGGTCCACGCGTCTTCGAGTAATCGGGGAACATACATAAAAAAAAAAAAAAGATTTCGACGAATTGTTAACCTCCTCCTTTTTGAAGTCGGTTAAAAAGTAAATAACGTCTTTTGTCTCCTGGGAAATCTTAAGGAGTTCTCATCTCGAGCCTGCGACGTATCGTCACTTTATCACAAGACAGGCGGATTGAAGAATGTGGGCATTAGGAGCTTTAATTTGTCTTTGGATTCGCGCACCTATTTCGAATTTAAGCGTTTTATCTGGATAATTTGGTCGGAGATTGCAATTAAGAGTTGAGTATGTAGTAAGTGATTATTTTTCAACCGACTTCAAAAAAGGGGGAGGATATCAATTCGACTGTATGTGTTTTTTATGTTTGTTACCTCAGAACTTCCGACTGGGTGAACAGATTTGATGATTCTTTCTTTATTTATACCGATTGGTCTCCGATTGGAAATTTGCATTCAACATATGCACAAAAAAATCGACGAATAACTCAATATCACGCCGACCGATCTCAATAATTATTTTTTAACCGACTTCAAAACAAACCAAGATAATCCCGTTGGCACCAAGTCGGAGTCTGTTTATAGGATCATGGAGAAATTGGTTGAAGTCAGTTTTTTTTTTTTAATTTGTTGATTATTACTCCAATAGCGTAGACCGTAGGTATATTGAAGGGCATCAATAAATATACAATTTTAAACCCTTTCCTTCAGTCCATAAGTAAAAAGTGTATTAAAGACTTTGACTGTACATTGCAAGTTATTTTACATAGAAACGCTTGTTAGTACTAAAACAATACTTTAAAAAAATGAAGTTGATAGCTATTAAACCAGTAAACTGAACTACATGTAAAATTGTTAACTATATTAACTTAAGACCGAAGAGCTGGCGACTACCTTGCACAACGCATCAGTATTGCGATGCTCGTACAGCGAGGAAATGCCGCCAGCATCCTCGGTACAATGCCACAAGGGCCAATCTTAGATATAGATTAGGTTAAGTAGATTAGTTAGATTTAATATATGTACATAAATTGTAGTTTTAACTTCATTGTTTTACCTATATTTAAAATTGTCAGCCATAACTTATAATAAGCCGAGTATTGTGAGAAAGTTTCTATATAAAGATAATTATTATAGAATCTTTCCCACAATACTCGGCTCATATCAGCTTTATAAGAAGTTCTTAGTTATGATACAGATTGTAACGAAAATAATTGTGAATCGTTTAAGTAGGTACACATTTTACATGTATCGTATACCTACATAACTTTATTAAACGGTACAAAGTACACAAATTAAAGCTATAACATAACTACATAATACTATGTAATACAATTATACAATCCTATACTACGAGAAAGTAGGAGAATGTTTTTGTCCTATTTTTTTTATTATTATATGTAGTGAGTTGGCCGTTGGCCTCTATTCAATTTATACCCGACCCCATACGAAAACACAGAAAAAAAATCTTAATCAAAATACTATATTGATATGAGGCCTTAAACAGATTATTCTCAATACTTAAAACATTTATCATTATAGGCGATATGAATGTTTAAAAGTGCATGGCATGACATAACAACTTTATCCTATAATCTGTATCGAACATGGAAGTTTCAGCTCATATCATTTACGTACTCGTTGTTAAGAATCATTAATATCATTATAATGTCGTATAAATAGATGGTACCCATAATGACCCCTAAATAATATTTATGTGTACGTATTTACCGTGTGTTCCTCCCATGTTGTAGGTATGTTTTGACAGGTAAGGCCATTTTGGTCTATGCCACTTACAGTAAATGAAAGAAAAATATTAGGAACTGACCCCGACCTTGTTTGTTTTTGCTCAAGCTCTTCGATAAAGAGATTAAAAGATGTGTTTTTGGGTATGTTTACTTTAATTAAGTTAAATGTACAATAAGCCTATGTGTATCCACCTAATTTTTGTACGAATAGTATTGAAAGGGGCATCGACCTTGTCTATTATTATGTAAGTGCTTCGATATACTTAACAGACAGCATGTGTATGACAATGTGCACGTGTGTGCAATCTTTGGGGGAGGCCTATGTTCAGCAGTGGACGTCTTTCGGCTGATAAGACGATGATGATGATGACGTGTTTAACTAAATCAGATATAAATAAATAAATAACTTTGGACACCTCACACAAATCGACCTAGTCCCACGGTAAGCTCAATTAAGGCTTGTGATGTGGGTACCAGACGACGATATACAGGGCGTCCCACGGCGATGCCACATGGAGGGAGTACCTTAAATATCATAGATAGCATATTTTGCTGAAAGAAGAATTCATTTTATTCTTAAAATTTAGTAGAATTGCATAAAAATCTTATTTTTTTTAAATTATGTATAATTATTTATTTGCTTTGTGCTACGCAGAAATTTAATATTGATCGGAACATTATACGTAGTGAGCAGTTGCTAATAATGTAATATGTGTTACCTATTCGCTTAACAGGAAATGAAGAGCGACATTGTACATTTAGAACGTAATAAGATCAGACAGCAAGTACTTAATATTATTGCAATACTCATAATGAGAACGATATCGAAATAACAAATTAAGTCGATATTTTGTTGTCTGAGTCGGACTTATTTTTTTAATATCAAACTAACGAGTTATTTAATTTTAAGCGTGATCTTACCTACATGATATGTGTATGCTCACGACAAAAACACTTCAAAATTGTCTAATATTTGCAATATGTCAGAAAATACAACGTTTATTGATTATTTCATACACAAAGGTGTCTTCAAAAATTTTCATGATCAACATCAGAGAATTGACTTAGATTCAACTTTGCGTCTTTGTTTTATCAAGGGTAATACAAATTTACTACGTTTTATATTTCATTGTATTTTTTATTTGTTTGATTATTTTGTCATTACTATTATTATACTTCATTAACGATCATGTTAGAAATTTTTATATCGCTACTAATAATTAATATAATCTATTACTACATATATTACTTATCTTCACGATTTATGACAAATTCTAAGATAGTAATTGTTTGGTGACATGAAATAAAAGCTTGAAAAAGCAGCCGATAAAAGAATAAAAGAAGTTAAAACTAAACAAATTTACCTCAGCTGTTTCTTTCTTTTAATTTTAAAACAATGAGAAGCTGATTGAATTCAAACAATTAATACAACTTGGGTTTGGAAAGTTTTAATATAAATTCAGCATGAAATTCATGGCTGCTAATATTGCATCGTCTATATAAAGACTGAGAAAGCACAAATTTATTTAATTAATTAGAACTAAGAAACCGATGAAAAGCAAAGTTAAGTATATTTGATTGTTTCATGGATTAAGAATGAACGACAAATTAATCAAATCCTCGAAATAAATACTAATTTATTTTATTAAACTCAATTTAAATTTCAAACAGTACCTTTGCATAGACACGTCTACTAAATGTTTTACGGCGATATCATTGTAATATTGAAATAAAAAAAATCACGGATGTTTATTGTTTATCGACGAACTACTTTAACTCCAGTTTTGTTACTTTTGAATTTATTTATACAAATGAATGTATCCGTTTCAGTTTAACCTCCTGCCGCCCAGACAATAAAATTTGCCAGTGAAATTTGAATTAACAGTGTAGGAAATAGAATAGAATTTCTTTTGTTTCAGGAGACCTTTTAATAGGCCTCTGGGCGGCAGGAGGTTAACAAACTACTTGCTTAATGTAATTACAGGCAGTTATATTTTTTTATTTTTATGGGAATTTAAATATCCATAGGAACATAAGACTCATCGCTGGCTCAAGTAAAGGTCTTACGCGGCTAGGTCTAGCCTTTGGAAAGGCTCAAGTGTCACTCCCCACCACTAACCTTGCTGTTCCAGGTACAGGTAATGATCACTCAATATGGGGCTCGGCGGTCGACTGATCCAATTATCGGTGATTGAGGTCGACGTGGGCGTGCTTAGTGCCAATTCGTCTTGACTGATCATTTGGCAATGCTGGCCGGTGGCACGATACAGATAGCCAACGGTTAAACTTCGGTTAAGACCCGGTAAAGCTTGTGCCGTAACGGGTTTAACGGTAACACATTCGATAACATTTTATGAGCCAATCGCTGCACACTTAGCCGTACCATGAGGTCCATGAGCTTGCGCGACTTTATTAACGCGCGTTTATTTTCTATACGGCTCGCTCGCGCCAGTAGGTACCCAAGTAGGTACGACCGAGATAGGGTAAGCGCGCTTTAATAAAGGTGGATTTAGACCAAACGAACGAATGCTCATTCTATTCCCCACTCTACAAAATTTGTTCTTTACACAAAACGTGATTCGTCGAAATTCGTTGATTTCGTAGAGTGTCAGTTTGGTCTAAATCTACCTTAACGTAGCGTTGGCTCATGGTAGGGCTACCAGTAGCCGCACCATGAGTTAAAAAGTAAAGGATAGGTTAGGTTTCGCTCGAAACGTAATGCATTCTATCGCACTCGCACTAACATATTGGAATGAGAGCGATGGCTTGCTTTGCGTATCGAGTAAAACCTAACGTTACCGATACTTGCAAAACAGCTTAAAAGTCCACACATAAAAGTTAAAATGCGTATACATTAAATACGTACGGCATTACACAATATACACATTACGTCTAATATAGGTATAATATTTATAAAGACCATTGAACGTAACTATGCAGAATGCTTATTTCGGGATTCACTCTAGTGTTAGATCAGTAAATCAGTAACCCAGGTCCTATGCCTAAAAACCTGCAAGTTAGTATATTCATGAGTATAAATACTCTATTAATCTATAAGTTAGTTAGGTTCTAGCCTCGAATGTCCAATTCCCCTTACGTCTAGTCCCCGCATGTCCAATACCCCGGACGCCCAGTCTCCGTATGTCCAATACCACCAAACGTCCAATCCCCTTATGTCCGATTTCTCAAACGTCCAGTACCCGTATGTCTAAACTCAATACTCCACAAATGCCCTTTCCCCGTAAGTTTTAATACACGATCGTCCGGTCCCTATACCTGCAGGTCTAGCCAACATTCCATTCTGCAATCGTATACAATAAGCGATAACGATAAGTAATAAATGTATGAAAATGACAGATTCGTGCAAAAAGTCACGTGACCATTTCCATACATTTTTTTCTTAATAATCCATTATGTAAGTTACCCGTTAGTTATTCTTAGTTTAACATTCAGTACACCTAGCCCCGATCAACGAGCATGAATGGAAGCGACGAGTGACATCGCGCCAAGGCTGAAAGTGCGTAGAGTACCACGCAACTTAAAAATATTATGCAGAAGCCCTTATAACAACGGCTAAAAGGACTAGTATTGCTTGCTAAGTACTATTTTTTTTGGCTTCTTATCTGTCTTGGGAGGGTGACTTACCAAATATGTATTGCGGTTCCGAACGATACCTACAAAAATATATGCAGGCACAAATTATCTAAACAAAATAATTGGATCAAATTACATTAACTGGTTTTGCCTTTATCTCTTTAATGTCATTTAACAGTGGATAAGCTCGAAAATTCAGTCTAATTCCACTTCTACTGACATTAATGATGTTATTAATTGCCAATTACGTTTTGTGTTCAGTGCAAACCTCATCCATGGTGACCGCAGATACTTACCACTATCGTGCAATGAAACTCAGTGCTAGTTTTAATATAATACACTCCAGGGTAACAGTTTCAGATTAGGCCTTTGCTGCTATATTCATTTGAAACAGATGTTTTGCATTTCCCTTGATTTTATTCTACCACTTTGTTTGCATGACTAGCATGTATAAATGTATACCTATTCCAAATTTCTGATAGGACTAACGGGTACGAAGCTAAGCTGCGGACTTTTTACTTCGAACCCTTCGGAACCCTAAAAACGCATTAGCGTTGTAATAAAACAAACCAGAATACCATATTTTTATGGTTCAACACTTCAACAGGAAAAAAACGGAACCCCTATAGGATCTCTCGCGTGTCTGTCTGTCCGTCTGTCTGTCTGTCTGCCTGTTAAAACCAATTTGCTCCGGAACTAGGTACTGGACCGATTCAGTTGAAATTTGCCACACATTATGTAAGTTGGTAATCTAACGACGAACGAAGTAAATATGTAAATAAATGTATTTTTAATAATTATAAGGGCTTTTTCGTGCTTGTAAGATAGTTATTTAAGAAAATAGGTGCATACACACGCCCTTGATCGGTTTTTTTTTTTAAATAAAAAAATACATTTTTTTTATATTATTTCCTTTTTTAACGGTTTTAAAAAAATTGGCTGTCCGAACAAATATAGTAACGGTCCATTTCTTTAGATCTGAAGAATTATCTGATATTTAAAAAATATATGAATGTTGTAACGCCTTAAAATTTATTACATACTTTTTCTTTGAACATTTACACTTGACATGAAACTTTTACCCAGGAATTAAGTTATTTTCAGTCTACAGGACAGCCACTATATGTTATTCATTACTGTGTTTCTCGACTTGCAGCTACGTCATGTCATCAAGATTGCCTCTTATTTTGGGGTGACAGTTAATGCCAACAAAATTATGAATAAGGCATGAAGTTATATTGACGACCATACTCGTATCCGTTCTATCGTCTGAGTGGTAAGGAACAAAATGTGGTTTTTTTTTTCAAATGTAGGTACCGATAGTATCAGATCAGCCCTATTATGCTACTTTGAAGATGAGAGAGTAATTTAGGTGGTTTCCAGCCAGGAAACCTTAACAAGGTCTCGGCCATCCGACGTTTTATACTTTTATGAGAGAGTAATTGAGGCGATTTCCAGCCAGACAAACTTAACAAGGTATCGGCCATCCGACGTTTTATACTTTTATTCACTTTGTGCGCCAAAGACTGTATTTGGCACCACGGATACAACACTAAAGAGCGGTATATAAGTCTTGGTCCACGTAGCAACATATCGTCTGGGATAGTTTTTTTTTTTTTTTTTCGGGTGCCCCGAAGGGGCGCCCAGGGGGGTCGGGGATAGTGAAATACCGCGTAACTACCAAAGCAGATAGATTTCAAACATCAAACAATTGACACTCAAATTGATCCTAGTTAATTGAATTTTTTAGTTACGCAGTATTGCACTATCCCCGACGTAAGTAGAAAAAATGCCGTTTGTAAGTAGAAAAAAAGTCAACAAATATGGCTGGCTCTCCATACCATTAAACGTCTTTGAATACGTTCGCGGATAATATTTTTACCTCCATACTAATAAATATCAATAAATTTAACTAATAATGTATGTGAATGTGAACTCAAAGTGCATGAATTATAAATATATATAGGTACCAACGATCGACCAAGATCACCTAATGTCCGAGGTGGGTGGTGTTAGGTGATCTCGGTCGTTTTTCGTTGGTATATGACATCTAATATTTATAATTTATATAGTATTAAGTAGTGTGACTACTGGAGAAAAATAAAACGTACAAATCAAAATATTCAGTTAATAAATAATTTGATTTGTGTTTTCGCAATACGTTCAAATTACATGATTATGATTTTTTTTACTTTTTTTATCTTCTGACGAACGGACTTACACGCATGTGCATAAAATGCAATTTCAGTGTTGACATTTTGTTGACGTGACGATTAAGTGACAGCTTTTGTATTTAACGTGGTGTTAAACGGTTAAGAGGCCGAAAACCAAGGTGGCCGGTGATCCAGCTAAATAACCCTATTCTACTTAAATCCATTTTATTATTTACCTATACAGCGTGTGTATTTGATACGGGCGAATATTTTAGTGGCGATTACTATCTGACCTAGGGAACCTATTTACATAAATTTATTTTAGAAATTAAGGTATTTTTTTTTTCATACAAAATAATTGAGCCCGCAATGTATTGCATCCACTGGTAGCCACATTACTTAAAGTAGACATAAGTATCTAAACGTCATACGAGTCTCATGTCAGTTGGCCGGCATACATTGCTGCTGGGTTGCACTTTAGAAAAATCATTACACCTAATCAACAACAAAATTTAACGAAATGGTTATCTTATACGACTCGTAGGATTAGATATTATAGCTGGATTAATTATTCGCCCGTATCAAATACCCACGCTGTATACCAGCGAAAAACTACGGTCGTCTTTATTTTGTTGTGGCTCTCATATAGCACAAAGTGTGATAGATGATTTCGACGTTGTGATTGATTTCGTGTGCCGGATTGCGCTAGCGTGATTGTCTTTAGATGATAAAACCTTGATTTATTTGATCCTAGGTAATACCAAAGATGACTCACGAGAATTAGTTCAAAAAGATAAAATAGATATAAGCAGAGTTAGTTATCGTTGTTTAATCATTGTAATCAAACAAAATAATCTAGTAAAATAAAGTTTGCACTGACCGTGCCTACGAAGTTAGTGGTTCCGCGTTCAAATCCCGGCGAGGGCATTTTGTGTATTTATTATCACTAATATTTGTTTGTTGGTTGTAGCTGTCTATGGATTTAAGTATCTATCGTCGCTTGGTACATAATCACTTCGCATAATTAGGCTTGTGATGTAGGTACCGTGAGTAAGTACAAGTAAGACACTTCAAAAACTAATAAAAATATGTTAAGACAAAATACCCTGCAAAAAAAATATCATTCTGCCATATTATTACCTAACCTAAGATTCACTTTCGCCTGAATCATCAATCCATCAACGCACATTGCATTTCAGCCTGTTATATCACCTGTGCAAAGATAACAGTGCGCTCAAGCAAATCGAGTACTAGGAACATTGTTTGTGTAGTATCATTAGCTACAGGTTTGGCGATGGCAAATGTAATTTGTTTTGTATTTGTCTTTGATGCATGTGACCGCCCACCTGTGAACACTGAGCCAAGTTATCCGAGCTACTTTTACTCAGTGATTAATCCAATCAAATGTCAGTTTCGTTATGTGTACTATTTCCTTTCTAAGTTGTGTAGGTGATGCTTACTCACAACTTGTTGTCATAATAAATCACGAGACGACTATTTGCGCATTATTAAGTGGCATGTATTAGACAGTTTGACACGAGTATGTTTAATTTATAATTTATTAAATTATTTTATAATTAGTCTGAATGGTCCCAGAAGCTAGAGATAGATAGATAGATAAAAACTTTATATTCAAACCACAACTTACATTCGCAGTGGTACAAACTCAAAAAAGGAAAAAAAAAACTAAACAAAATAAATACATAACATTGAAACTTATGAATTAAGTTAACCTATAGTTTTTTTGCGCAAGAGTCATGATTGTATCTTGGTATAGAATTGCGCTGACTCAGCATACGTGCTGTAGACTCGAGAGTCCACAGCGCTGATCTTCCGTCAGAATCACTAAATATACACTAGTGCAAAGACGACTAGTGCAGCGCAAGTTTATGTATATCCATCCGTACTAACGCAAAAATATAAATAAACGTGTGTAACACCACTTACTAGCGACACCCAACGGCAAGCCATGAAGGCACGCAGGTACGCGCAATGCAAGCGCTAACACTGCGACGATGCAACGAGCTGCACTACTGCAGTACTGTTGTTCCCCCGTCCGCCGCTAGATGGCCCCGTGGTCGAGTTAGATCGCGCTATCGTTTGTCTCCCTGAGAATCATGACCCTCGGCATGCGACCGAGGTTTATTTGAGCAGCAGTAGGGACTACGACCTAGCACGCTTTGTGACCCAACCTTGGTTTGAGCACTAAATTGCACTCTTCTTCTTCACCCCCTCGCCTCTCCGTGCTTCAGGTGTTAATAAGGAAAGATTGTGTAAACGAGTTATTGCGCTATGTTTATAATTATAAATAAGTGTGTATGTGTATTATTATTGTATTGATTGGTTAATAAGATAAGAAATTGATATAAAGTATGTGTGATTGTCTAAAACTGATAGGAAGTTACTGTGAAGATAGTGCATAGTACCTATCCGGTAATGTTAAATCTCAACACATAACATTCGACCGAGTGATAGTTCAGAACCAAATTGCCAATCGCTAAAGCACAGTAGCGTATCGTAGTTCAATCTCTCACTGTTACACATTTATATTAGTGCGACAAAGACAGTTTCGTGTCGTTCACGACTGAGCGTTAGCGATTGGCATCTTGGCTAGGCACCCAGATATGATAATAAGAAGCTCAGACCCCGCATAGCCCCTCCTCATTAGATGACTCTTCAACCCTTATATGGTAATAGCAGACGCAAAAGTTTTCTCTGCAACTTATGTTGCGTATCGGACACAGGCGAACATTCGCCTATGGACAACCAGTATAATGTGTATTTTCTACAACAAATGTATTTTTTTACTAATGGAGCTAAGATCTTACTAATTTACATTCAATTAGAGACATGCGTTGTAAATTGTACCGAATACTATGCTTGGTAACATGTATACTTATTACGTGAAAACAAAGTTTTTTATCAGCCTCCGTAGCCTAGTTGGTAGTGACCCTGCCTACGAAGCTGGAGGTTCCGGGTTCGAATCCCGGCGGGGGCATAATTTGTGTATTTTTTTATCACAAATATTTGTTCCTTGGTCATGGCTGTCTATGTATTTAAGTATCTATTTATATATATACCTATCGTCGCCTCGTACCCACATCACAAGCCTTAATTGAGCTTACCCTGGGACTACCTAGGTCGATTTGTGTAAGATGTCCCAAGATATTTATTATTTATTTATTTCTTATTATTTGTTATAATTATCAAAGGTTCTCATCATCATCATCATATCAGCTGAAAGATGTCCACTGCTGAACATAGGCCTCCCCTCAAAGATTGCCACAATGACCGGTCCTGTGCCACACGCATCCAGCGGTCTCCTGCGACCTTCATCAGGTCATCAGACCATTTCGTGGGGGGCCTACCCTGCCCCAACGGCCATCGGTTCTACGCGCAATGTGCCGCCCACTGCCACTTCAGTTTAGCGATTCGGAGAGCTATATCGGTTACTTTGGTTCTGCTGCGGATGGTCCCATTTCTAATCCGATCTCGCAATGTTACTCCTGGCATAGCTCACTCCATTGCCCTTTGAGCCTTCTTATGAAGCCCATTGTAAGCGACCACGTTTCAGTACCGTATGTCCTCACTGGCAACACACACTTGCTCAAAGGTTTTACTTAAATTAAATAATACACTTGTGCCTAAAATTGTATGTGTATGCAAAATCTAAAAACACTTATGTACACTGCAACAACATACAGCAGTGCAGGATGCATTTTTGGCTTAGATTAAAATACTACAACACTCATTCACATTGTTAATCAGGTATAAACGAAATGCTAGATAATGTTTCTGTCAACACATGGTTTGCCTGAGTCGAACGATCTTCAGCAACAGAATAGCCTTGACTCTATAGGGGGATACTCTGTCATGCAAATGCTCCAGACCACGCCAATTCATTTACAACTTTTTCTATGCTAATGAGGTTGGAGCAAAACTTTCTGAAATCATTCATGATCGGAAACCTCGTATCTCGTACCGTTGTAGACGCAAAACCGGGAAACCCTCGTGGAAATTTCGGTACTCACATACATATATTTTAGTCAATGACAATTTATTTAGCTTTTAATAGCCTGTATGTCTAAAATAATGTAATAATTTTGGTAATATGGAAAACATGTTTTTTACTAAATTTGAACCAAAGTTTAAACATAAATGTATACAATAAATTCAATACAATACTCCTTATTGAACACCACGTAAAATAAAAATAACAAAAATGTACAATCTTAAAGCAAGAGGTAACACAACAGGCGGTCTTATCGCTAAAGAGCGATCTCTTTCAGATAAATCCTTTGGGCAATGAAACGATGCAACCAGTAAAAAACAGGAGTAGTGATGCAAGAAACATGAAACATGGAAATTAAAATTCTAATTATTAAATTAGATTTAACAACATAACATGTCTGTATATTTACCAATATACCGGAATCACACCTCCAGATCTTATGTCAAGAGGGGGGTGGCAAGTGCCATTCTACTGTATTATTTTATTGTCTTTATTCAAATATTTTCTTAGGCTAGGTTGTTATATTATGGTTATAAAAGTAAAATACAATATGACTTACAAAAAAAATACAAAATATAAACACATTATAAAAATCTAGGGTGCCGCCGGCAACGGAGCGGGCCCAAGCTGCCGGTGGTTAAGGTCGCAGAGAGAGGAACCGACGGACTATCCGCGCCGTGTCCAGGATTACCGCCTTCTGCATCTGACCCTTGATCCAGCCATCTAGCGAGAGACTCTTAAGATGTTGGTCGAGACTCTTCGCTATTAAATCGTTCCCTGTAACGATTATCGGGATTATGATCGTCGAGTCAACATCCCACATGGCGGATATCTCGTGGGCCAAGTCTAGGTACTTACTGGATTTGTCCTTCTCGGCCTTCACGAGATTCTCATCATGGGGGATGGTGACGTCGACGAGCACAGCCCGGCGCTGCGATCGATCTACAATAGTCCTGTCCGTGATGATCTGATGATACGTCGATCCCAATAGAGCGTGGCATTAATTTATTTATTATTAACAACGGAGTTATCTAAGACAAAGAAGATTTTTTAGGATTAAATCACTTCATCCTTCTATTATTATTCAGCATTCATTACCGGTCCTTCAACTGCACGAGGCTAATAATTCAATCGGTAACTAAACGCACCGTGTGAATAGAGCACGATTTGTAAGCAAGCAATAAAACGGCGCAATGGAACCAAACGTCACAGTCAGCGGCTTGGAATGCTGCGCGCGCGTCCGCATAGATCCGTAGAGATGGGACACCTTGACAAATTCTTTTTTTTTATTCTGATCATTTCCCGTAACTCCTACTCCGTATTTCTGTAACTGCTACTCGTATGTGAAACGTGCCCCTTTTGCATGGTCCCCAACGCCGGGCCAATATTTGTTGGGAAATTTACATACACTCTTGAATTTCTTCCCAGGTGTATGTTGGTTTTGTCACGATGTATTCCTTCACCGTAAAGCACTTGTGAATCTAAAATGATAATTCATACATAATTTTTTTAGCACCATACCATTTCATATCCTTATAATAGATATTAAAAATTATTGACTTCGGTCTTTATTAAAGCTTTGGATTCATCTACATAAAAGACATCTCATTCTAAAGATAGCGAGTCACAAAGGACACAAAGGATAGTTGAATTTGACTTATTTGAATTGTTTTGCCGTTAATAAACATTATTAGTACTTACGCCATTTTAAACAGCTGATATTTTTACATACATGACTACGGGACGTACCTAATCCCATATTAAATCAGTAAGACAGCGTCAATGTTTGGTAACCCAAAACAAAGTACGAAAGTGTGCGTCAAGTAATCTTATCTAATCTTTTGTTTTACATTATTATATAATGCGTCACGTTATAGTTGAGGTAGTCTAGGGCCTATTATATAACAAAATCCAGTGATATAATATCAATATAAAATGATTTTAGTAAATAGTCCTTTTATAGGAAGTCAATATTCCTTTCTATTAAAAATAATATTTACTTCATATGATTTACAGAAATGCAACAAGTCTTTTTGTAGAGTTTGTGCGTTAGACAATTTTTTTATTAAAGATATATCAACATATTTTTATATCCATACCAATTAACAGAAATAAGACTCTTTTGCAAGACTAAGTAAGTGTTAATAATTAAAAAAAAATACGATTTAAAGTACTTGTATGCCGTTTCAAGTATGTACGCTTCCCCTCTCTAAGTAGTTGTTGCAACGCCCAATTTGCACCATAAATACTCGGAGCGACGTCTCAGATGGATGGCGCCCGGCAATGCAATGACGAATTCAAAACTATTGTTACTATGTGTGGGCAAGTAATTTTACACTTTATGGCATAATAAGACATTGGAATATAATTAACCCCTGCTGATATATCACATACCTAGATCAAAACAGTATTAACTCAAAATTTGTGTATTTTTTGTTAAGGGCTCTATAAATTTCGTAGATCTAGAATATACCCTTAGCTAAAAAAATATGGATTTTGAGTTAACAGTGTTTTGTTCTGGATGTGCAATATTATACATTTTCTAAAATGCTGTAAAATTAAATTCAATAACATTTGTTTTACAGCGTGTATATTTGATATGGGCGAATATTTTAGTAACGATTACTATCGAACCTAGGGGCCCTGTTTACATAAATTTCTTTAGGAATTATTTTCATCAACTCATCAATCTTTGTAAATATATACTAATCTATGAATAGGTACTTGCTAAGATCCGAAGAGCTGGCGATTTCCTCACACAACGCATTAGTATTTCCATACAGCGAGGAAATGCCGCCAGCGTCAGCAATATCATCATCCTCGTTATAATGCTACAAGGGCCAATCTTAGATATAGGTTGGGTTAGTTATATTAGTTCGGTTTAATTTATGTATATAAATTGTACAGTTTCCAAAATAAAGACCGATAAAAAAAGTAGTTACCAACTTATTTCGAATGTACTCCGACCCGCACTTATAAAAAACCAGAAAAAACGGATTGATGCAAAAGTTTTTAAGATTAGAAATCTTAAAAACTTAACTTAACTTCAACATTTTGTACGACAGTGCTCAGCCAGATACGGTTCAAACAGTTGTTGGAGCGAGAGACTTGCCAGTTTAATGAACGAACTAAAGAGTTGTCCACATGACTCGAGCTTTGAAAAATCGCTTTCCATTTGTGTGTAACAATATTACAAAAGAGTTAGGTGGCAAAACGTACCAAAAAATTTACTGAAGGGAATCGGGCTTAAAACACATCAATATACCATTAATATTTGTCTATTACAATATTGATTTTATTGATATTAGCCCACCAAAAAGGCATATGTAAACTAATCGTAGATGATTATTTTACGGTCCTGTATTCCAAGAGTAAAAAAGAACTAAACAACAACAATGTCACACAACAGTTACCGTCACTATTAGAACTGTAAGCTCAAAACGTTTTCAGCCATCTCTATCTTCATTTATTACCTTCCAAATACGATAAACGCCTAAAGAAAACTTGATCAGTGTGTGAGCGGCCTAAATCTAAAACAAATCCGAACATCTGGTCGAATACAGGCGTTACCCAATCCCGACAGCGTCGAGTGACAACTCTAACACAACGGAATTGTCGCAGTTTCAGAGAGAGCAATCAATTTAATCTCAACAAGAACATTCATGGGACCTAATTCTGATATTCGAAAGCTAATACAGATTGAATCTCAATTTCATTATTTTCAGTAGTGCTTGCAATAAGGATATATTTATCTAAGCACGGAAAACTGTGTAGGCTGAATATTTGTCTAAACGGACGACTTTGGGAGTCCGTTTAATTTAATATGAAGCCTGCAAAAGCTTTTCCAGAAGAGTCTATGATTTTTCTCAAAGATGGTAATAAAGAAAATAATAATTATATAATATAAATATAAACTACGTACGTGTACTGTACATGTATAGGCATATTTTTGTCTGCCAAGTAAAACGATTGACATTAGCGCGTTTTTTTTTAAAATTCAAAATAATTTATTTCAACATTTGTCTTCCTTTATTGCCAGCTATTTGAGACAGTTAAAAAGTCGCCAATTGTGTATAGGGCCTGTGCATATTTTTTTATTTATTTATTTATTCACAAACGTATTTTTTTTGTAGTTAAACAGATATCTATTGACAGTTCTGACAGAAAAGTAATAATGTACCGGTACATTGCTCCTGTAGCCTCTTCATAATATCATTATCATTAGTCATATTCACAATTCCTTCCCTTCGGTTATCAGAAACGATAACAATAACACAAAACCGGCAAATGTCACTTTGTAGAAGAGTTCAGAAAATATAACCATGCATTAAATTATTGCAAACAGAATAGAGTCCCTGTTATATGTTTACTTAACTGGAAATATACGCTCGACTTGAAAATTATGTTATCTTTTCACTAACAGCGCATGTTCCATGCTTAAGAGCTTAATAACATCTTACTGAATTTAATGACATTGTGGAGGAAGGAAATAGGAGCATCTGATTGCAAGTATTGTGAAATTTGTAATGTATTTGTATTTGCGCACTATTAGCGCAGATTCTGGCTTGTGAATGAGTTCTGTACTATTTTATCAAATTAGATCTGCGTAATAATAGTTCGGTTGGTACGAATCTTCTCATTGCATCGTCATTCCTTTCAAATGTATGAATATAAAATGTATTAAGTCCTTGTTGATGGTGTAGAATTTATTTACCTACATATACGGTGCTGGCGAGTATTCCGAAAGATTTTAACTATGCATTCTAGACATCAAAATAAACAAAAAATATTATGAGACCTAATGTCAAATTCCACAATATTTTTTTTCTCTTTTTTTAGACTTTTTGAATACTTTTTTGTTAAAAATATCCAATACTTTTATCATAACAACAATTTGTTAAAATTAATTTTTTCAATGTT
>JALPQI010013300.1:0-39907 GCA_025490895.1 Thaumatotibia leucotreta | reverse complement strand
TCCGATCGCTATCTATTTATTGTTACGTTCGTGGGGTGGGTTTTCTATAGAAAATGTATAAATAAGCCACTAATTAAAACTGATACTTTAATTACTAATTAAAAGAACAAACACTAAACTACACTTAACACGTCACACTTGTTCACTTTTACACTCTCAAACTCGCCGTTAGAATCGCAGTCTTCGCTCTGAGTTGTTAGCTCTTCGCTGTCTCGATAGAAACTACTCTTCGGCCGGGTCATACTGGGCTTTTATACAAGCCATTCAAATCTACAAAGTACGAGATAATTCGATTCTCGAAAGTTCCCGAGTCAGGTCGGTCGGTAGGGCCCGTGCGCGAACATTCTAGGGTATAGCTGTCTCTTTCTACAGGTTTCTCTTTCACACCCGTCGAGAATGTTCTCTCTATAGCTGTCTCGTTCACATCCTTCCAGAACATTCTCTCGTGCTGTCTCTATCTAATAGTGCTTTCTCTTTCACTCCTATGGGAAATTTAGCTATATACCGATTTGTACTTGAGAGGCCCGAAAGGGGTCCTGAAAACGCCTGAAAACGGGTTTTCAGGTTATTGCGCCATCGGACAGAGGGTATCCTGAAACGGCCTGAAAACATGTTTCAGGCGCCTGAAAACGACGGTATCTGGGGTGAATATTTGATGTTGTAGTATGTGAAAGAGGACCTTCTGAAACGGCCTGGAAAACGCATTTCAGCTTGCTGAAAACGCTTCTAACGTGTCTAAAATCATATTTGTAGTTTTTATCATACCACCGGCGTAACATTATTATAATTTATGCGTGAATGCTTAACAGCCCATAGAAAATTTGAATTTGCTGCCTTTTTTACGAGATTTTCGGACAGTTGTTATTATGTTATTAATAATATTAATATATGCGGAAAAAATCAGTGTACCATACCCCACGAAAGAATAATTTGTAGCCTATGTAGTGTACGAGTATATATTGTACCTATTGGAAAACTATCCGATTATTTTCCTCTGCTGGTAAATACAGTCAAAGGCAAAATAAAGTGTATATAAAAATGCTCAAAAACTGTCCCAGTGCACATCAAGTCTGTGTAATAAGAACGTCATAACATATTTACCTATACAAGAGGATTCTTTCGACATACATATAATTTTGCACTTGTCTGTACCTAGCTCTAAATAAATTCTATTTTTATAAATCAATGCTCACCCCTACACACCCCTAGGCTTGAATCAACAAAAGAGTTTCGGAAGCTCGTTATATTTGTTCAATCTTTTTTCGGAGCCCTAATTAACTCGGGCAGGCCTAGGGTAAGTTCTCCAGTGAATGAACAAATCCAGTGAACGAACAAAATACAAGTTTTTTTCGTAAAATAAGTTTTCTGTACATTTCTACTACGTGTTATATTTTTTTTCGGGTAGGAATATTATTTGACAAGTTCTGGTAGCACTCACATCAACTCATATGCATCAGTGTCCAAATGGCGATTATCTAAAGTGGGCACGTTGCGCCGGTTCGTTTTTTATATGGAGGTGTTATAAGGATTGAGGTAAGCTTACGTTGTGTTTAATGTGTTATTGTGTGCGTTTCCTGCATCTCCCAGGTACAGTGCGTGTTTTTTGAAACCGGAAGGTTATGATCATGCTATTAAAGTATAGTTTAATGTGATTTCGTTTCAAATAGTGGTTTTTAATCCAGTGTTCTATAACTAGAACTCAAAATGGCTTCAAACCTAGTGACCGAACGGGGGAGTTCATTCACTGGAATTGCGTGATTTATTGTTTGTTCCATATCTGACGTTTTAGTAGTTGTAATAAGATTTGGTTTTCTATGAATTGAATAGAAATGTGCTGTCTAGCAAAGGGCCAGTGTTCGAACAATACTTTATATAATAAAATTTTAATGAACTACCGCAAACACAGTTAGTTCATTAATTGGATTGCGAAAACCAGTGAATGAACGAAATCATTTATTTTGTATTTTGTCTGGTTTTAAGACATGGAAAGGTAAAAAAAAAAACATATAAAGGATTCTAATATGACCAAGAAAGTCTCGACAAATCTCGAAAAGCTGTTGCAAATAGTGAACTATCTACTGCCAGTTTTAATATCTCAAAATCAACGCTATTTAAATCACCGAATTTGTCCAAATTGCTGCCACTGAAGAAACAAACATAAACGGATCTTTGGTTAATCAAAAGTATTTAAGTGCTATAATTGATATGCAGAATGAGCTCAGTTTACTTTTTAACGAAAGCGACATATAAGGCCACTCTTCAATGGTAACGGAAGAGTTAATTGAACCTTATCAGAATACGCAGAAATGTGAAACTGTAATTGATGTCGTTGAGTTATGTTTATTGTTATTATGTCTCATTAAGGTTAAAACTCATATATCGAATATTACTAGCACTACCAATTAAAAATAGAGTACTTTTTGCATTTTAATACATTATTTTTAAGGTAGTTCATTCATTGGTTTCATTTGTTCATTTACTAGAATTTTGTGTTCATTCACTGGTGATTTTCCATTTTATCCCCTACAGTCAGCTATAGTTTAAAACTGCAGCACTAATGCAAAATAAAATTGATTTTAGAAAACTACAATAGTGGTTTACTCTGTAAGAACATTCATATTTAAACTTCATTATTGCTCCCAGCCACAAAAAAATAATTAAGTTGAAAATTTCCTTAAGTGTTCATTCACTGGAGCACTTACCCTATTCAGAGAGTCTACCCGAACTTTGAAAATTCGAGAATTTGTCTCTATCACCGATTACCCTGTAATGGAGCGACAAAAAAACTATGTTCAGACAGAAGCAAACTAGATCGTCTCTCAATAATCTGCCAAGAGAGGGTTCTTAAATTCTTTAGGCACATAGGCGATGTTAGTCACTATGCCCATGGGCCTCAGTTCCTGCTTTCCATCAGATGACCTGAGAGCTAAGTTGTCCACCTTCGTCACATAAAAAAAAAACATAAGCGATATCCATACCACAGTCTCGAGCGTGACATCATGCATCATTATCATTTCCTTTATTTAACTTTTCTCTTAGGCTAGTTATTTTAAAATATGAATATAAAATTAAAATACAATACAACATAAAAAACAATGCAAAATTTAAACACTTTATAAAAAAACCTAACCTAGGGTGCCGCCGGCGACGGGGCGGGCGCAAGCTGCCGGTGGTTAAGGTCGCAGAGAGAAGAACCGACGGACTATCCGCGCCGTGTCCAGGATTAGCGCCGCGCTGCGTCTGACCCTTGATCCAGCCATCTAGCGGGAGCCTCTTGAGGCGTTGATCGAGACTCTTCGCTATGAGACCGTTCGCAGAAACAACTATCGGTACAATGATGAATGATTTGTGTAAGGTGTCCCAAGATATTTATTTATTTATTTAATGATCGCCAAATCAACTTCCCAAATATCGGTTACCTCGTGAGCCAAGTCATTATCAATTATCATTATGATTAGAGCCCCTGCAAGATGGTCGGAACCTATAAGATAAGCGTGTGGTTTCATGCTCGATAACCAAAATGGAAGGACGTAGTTTTCACGATCCTCAGTCATGACGGAACGACGAAAAAGTATTACTCACGAAAGCTTAAATTCACTATACTACCATTAGGTACTTCACGAGGTACAGAATATTACAGCCCAAAGAATCTGAAACTTCCTAGACTCAACGGGTATCTATTAGTAATGAACTATAAAACAGGGCTGCCACAATAGATCCCAACCGGTCGCTGCGGCAAATATTCTAGCCCTGATCTACAATAATAATAGGTAGTACATAATGTAAATCTAACATATTCCCACCTCTATTAGTATCTCTTAGTATATACCTCACACGTCGTCAACTGCATTCACAAATCTAACCAAAAATAAACTTTATCTCAAAGCCAGCAAGATTCATGAGTAGTCAATGTCTTCGGATAAATTTAAGTCTATTTGATGTTTGCTGAACGTGTTGGAAGCTTAGCCTCAAATATTGGAAGTGACAACACATCAGTTTGTTTCCAAGTTTGGACTGTGTGCTGAGATGATACTGAATGTTAGCAGTGTCAAGTTCAAGTAGGGTTGCCATCCGTCCGGGTTTCCCCGAATTTGTCCTAGTTTAGAGGGCATCCGGGGAGCGTCCGGGGAAGGTTTCATTTGTAGACCGAGTTTAAAAAATAAATAAAATAAAATTTGGAAAAAAACTCTAAAATCCGGGGTTTTCACGCGTCTTGTCCTGTTTTCCAAATTTTAAAGATGGCAACCCTAAGTTATTTACTAACATTGCAATGAACTGTTGACATTCAAATCGATTGCAGAAAAATAAAATAGTTAAAGCCTTAGAACAAAAATCACTATCTGTTGACTTTCACGATTATGACTCATATTTTAAAGAGCAACGGGTCTTAATCGCGTAAACTTACGTTTAATTATATCCTAACGTTTCGGGCATGACTTTATACCCGTGGCCGCAGGTAGACTGGCGAGAAAATGTATCATGGGCTAGAAGTGAATAATCAAGACTAAGTAGTTCGAAAAACCCGCGCAGCTCGAAGGTGTTGAGCTTGCGACCACGGGTGTAACGTCATGCACGAAACGTCAAGATATAATTAAACGTAAGTTTAAGCGATTAAGACTCGTTTGTCTTTAAAATGAAACTCACTATCGCGTCAATTGTGTTACGAAAGTTAGTTAAACAAAGTAGTATGTGGTATACTTTGCCCAATAACCTTATCAGTAGTAAAAAGGGGGGCAAATTTAAAAGATATTTTTTAGTTCGTATTGTTGATTGCTCATTTAAAACGAATTTGTCGCATTTTTCACAGCCAAACGTGGTTACACAAAATTTAACTCTGTAACATAAAAATTATGATGTTAGATTTTGTTTTCATTCAATTCCTTTAACTATGTAAAATCTTGAAATAGTTCGAATAACAGAAATAAGTATAGAGGTGCATATCTACTAGTAATTATTAATTAACTTCTTTATTGACAACGTAATTGTAGTAATTATCAAAAGTTGACGCAAAATAGGCGCAAATTACTGACGTCGAGTTGCGGAAAATTTAGCCCGCGTAAATCTATACCTATACTTATCAAAAGTTATATTGATTGATACTGAAAACAACCCCCCCCCCCCCCTCTAAAAGGAAATGAAACTAAATTTAAATATACCTTTTTTATTAATATAAATTTTATACAGTTAGATATAACATTTAAAACTTAGAGATAAATTGGAAAACTTAATTATAAATGAAGAAGTTAATGATAATTTGGCCAGTGATCGTCTAGTCTAGGGTAGGACACCTATGTTGTGAACCGTATAGTAACAGAGATTCTTTAATGTGAAACAAGCTAAACCTTTGGACACAAAACAAACAGATATTTGGACATGTAATAATAAAGAGAAATGACTATTTATTGAAAGGAAAACGTGACATTGTTATTGATTTTGAAGGGAATAATAGATAGATAATTTTAAAATAATTTAATGACTGAAATTTAAGTTTATTGGTTAGTTGAACGATAAATAAATACAGATAATAAAATATATGATGTGAAGAATGGAACAATAAAAATAAAATTCCTCAGAGAGGAATATCCCCGACCATCTTAGTGACCTCTGTCAATTGACTGGAATTTCTAACAAATTTAGTACTTTTAACCCTAACACATCTGCTAGCTAAATTAACAATTCCAGCAATTTTGGGTGGGGTAAAGAGGCACGCTAAACCAACCAGTGTAGAGTTAACTCTGTCAGTTGGGCTTCCTCACTACTCCTATCTAAATTTTACAGTGCTTCGGAACCTAACTGCAATGCAAACAAAGGGAAAAGATGAAAAGAAGCACCAAGTATTCATACGCGTATCATATTGCAGTATAACCCCAAACTAAGCCTAGCTACAGCTAATACTCAAATTCTCCAGGGTTAAAGAGTGAAAAGCAAGCACTTCTGTTAATAATAATGATGATTGATACATTCGTTCTCTCTGAATGATCAACCAAGATGAGCGTTCCTTCTGCTCTATAAGATCCAGTGCACTGCTTCGCCTCGCAAATGGACCTTAAACAGTCTGCCCAAAACTCTTTGGATCAGTCTGTAGCTACTGGACTCAACTTGACAGAATCATTGTTACTTTTATATTATAGTGAACACCTTTTACAGTTGACAGTGCATCGCTTGACGCCCCCCACACTAGAGAATTAGAGAACCTAGAAAACCAAAACAAGTTAACTAACAACAGCCCGGAATTGAATTATATTATTAGGCTCCGTTAGAGAATATAGATTTTAACGTTACTTTAGAATTAAAGTTATAAATACCCATTCCCATGTGTATAGTGTGTGTTATGTATTGTGTTGTGACTAACGTTTACAAATAACCAGGTTAGCTTACCATAATTTCCAGCTAATAAAATAATTCTTTAAGACAAATACACTTTAAATTTTCAACACAATTTGGACAGAGCTTCGCCTTCCAGAGATTCCATCACTGAAAAGACAGGGTCTTTACCCTTTCGCGACCAAAACGCAAGAACCCTTTCGCAGTTAAACTCAAAAGCAAAAAGCCAGAAAGCAAAAGACCTTTAACAGTAAAACTTAAAACGCAAGAACCCTTTCTATGGAAAATCTCAGCTTTTTATACCGAAATTTCATGACAAAATATGTCGAAAATGCTTTCATAAATTTTGAATATTTGAATTTGATAAATAAAAATATGTGAAACCAGACATGTACAATAAAAAGCCCGTATTAAACTGAATACAACAATTTACAACAAAGGCAAATTGTTGACACCATAATCATAAATTTATTTAGTATTGTGAAATAATATAATAAATAAAATAAAAATGTGCATCGGATTTATCGTGATGCAATGTCGTGAAAGGTGAGATACGGCTTTAACAACAAATGACGTTACCATTTGCCATTAATGTCATAATCAACAAACATTAATATTTTATAACAAAATATTATTGTTTGTTTACGATAGAACAAACAATATTTATTTCAGGTTTCTGAGAATACATAATCATAAAATGTATTTATTATACACCAAAGTGTCGTCAGAATGCAATTGTTATAAATTATGGATGAATAACAAATCTAACTACAAATGTAAGTGATTTTACTGTTCAAACATGAACATGGAACAGTCACAATACTCATGCAGAAAATTTTCATAGACGAACTTCTAGTAAAAATATCTGTGCAACCTTAATTAAACGAAACGAAACACAAATTCAATTTGTTTTCTCCCAAATGTATTTCCCTGAAACGTCAAGTTTCTTAATAAAACTTTACTAAGTTTCTCTTTGAACTGAACGCGATCGAAAAACGACGAATTGAATTATCGTCCGAACCTGGGGTTAGATTAGATTATACACTGACGTTTGAAGATAATATCAATTGGTCAATGAATTATAAACCGTATGTTTTTAGTCATAAGGGTATCCGTTGTCTTTAGATCGGTAATGTGACTAAAAGGTTATATTTGAATTCTGGGTGGGGTGCAAGTTAGAAATGACAGCGGGTTAGGTTGTAATTAATTGAACTATACTTTCGGTTCCCATAAGTTATCTTTTCAACAGACTTCATAATAAGGATGAGGTTCTCAATTCGATCAAGTATATGTTTTTTTTATGTTTGTTACCTGATAACTTTGGGTGAACCGATTTTGATGATTATTTTTTTATTTGAAAAGCTGATCTTTACCAATTGGTCCCATTTTAATTTAGCCTAGTTCTGACAATGGCATCCATGAGAAAACCAAGTGTTAAATTTGCATCAAACATGTGCGCGACAAATGGACGAGTAACTCAATATCACGTCAACCGATTACTATAATTCCTTTTATAACCGACTTCAAAACAAATCGAGATGGTCACGTGGTGAAGCGTAGCACGATAAATAGCTAAAACAGGACTGTCATAAGCCACCTGCGCTTAAATAGTTAATCCTAATCCTATATCTTGGTTGCTTTTGAAAGGAATTCAATATCTAATTGGAATAAACACGAAATTAAAAAAAAGACTCCCGGTTTCTCCAAAATCTCATTATCAGACCCCGACTTGGTGCCAAAGCACCAATCTATACCCATTCGAAAAAAAAATCGTTTCACTATTCTCGAAGATATCAAGTAACATACATTAACAAAATAGTAAAATTGAGAACCTCCTCCTTTTTTGAAGTCAGTTAACTAGGCCCGCGTTCTTCCTTGACTTGGATCCCAGTATCTCCGCCATCACATCGCGTTGTGCATGGATTTATGTCCAAGTTCACCCCGTGACAGCTCATAACTGTTACTCGGCTATGAGCTGTTTACACGGAAGCGCTTATCTTTTGGTCGTTCCTTTTATGTTGGCACAACAAAGTGGCTCCACTGCACCTGATCGTAAGTGAAAAGTAGAGCCCAAATCGCGGCGACAACGACCAGGAGACAAGCAGTAACCTGTCAGTTGCCACCGCCTTGCTGGCCCGCTAGATGCTTCTTCACGCTTCATTTGGTTGGTTTATTGAAAAAAATCTGTCAGTTTATAAGGCCCGCGGTCTCCCTTGACTTGGATCCCAGTATCTCCGCCATCGCACCGCATTCTATGGATTTAGGTATGTGCGAGTTCACCCCGTGACGGTTCATAACTGTTACTCAGCTATGAGCTATAAATGTCGTCGTCTCTTTTGTTTACGCTTATCTTTTGGTCGTTTTTTTATGTTGGCACAACAAAGTGGCTCCACTCCACCTGATCGTAAGTGAAAAGAAGAGCCCAAATCGCGGCGACAACGAACAGGAGACAAGACCGCCTTGCTGGCTCGCTAGATGCTTCTTCACGCTTCGTTTGGTTGGGATTTATTAAGAAAAATCAGTCGGTTAATAAGACCCGCGGTCTCCCTTGACTTGGATCCCAGTATCTCCGCCATCGCACCGCATTGTATGGATTTATGTGCGAGCTCACCCCGTGACGGTTCATAACTGTTACGGATTTAGACTGGTTTTGTTCGTCTGTGTTGTGACACTCATCGAAGTAATGCCTTTACGCTTGCCGATAGACAATAGAAATGTTATTTATACAGTATAAACTTGCTGTAAGTAAACTAATGCACTTATAGCTACAAAGTTTAGTCTTAGAATTCAGTATTGTACTAAACGACTTCTTTTATAAAAAAAAACGAATACTCTGTTTTTTAACACTGGCCGTCGGCAGAAAATGGCGGCAAATAAAAAAAAAATGCCGCGATTTCAACTGACAGGAGTTCTCATTCGTAACAAAATAAAGCGATCTTGTAAAGTTTTTCGTTATTTAAAACCGCCTTTTACCACCAAACCAGCCAGAACCCGTAAATTAAAACGTTACATCCCAATAATGGGTAAAGTATCTCGTGTTTGAAGTCTGTTTCCATGTCAATTAGCTAATGCATGCCACGGACTGACAGACGGACGGACGGAGCTTTATGTGAGGAGATAATCTTTAATTATGTGTACGCAAGTGTGTTTACAGCTCTATGTGATCTATATTTTAGGATTTTGAGGCTAAAATTGTATGCACCACAGATTTGCTAAAGGATGAACAAAATTATTTTGATATTCCGCGATACAGTACGTTGTCGCTATAATTACTTGCCGTAAAATAAATACGCAAATAACTGTAACAATCCACCACCAATAATATTTACTATACTTGGCCCATGTATACATATTCTGTTGCCGGCTGCGAATTCCGGTTCGAAAATGCCCCCAAAACCAATTGTACAATTGTGCCAAGATGGACATAGCGTTTTTCTTGACACCGCGCATATTTCGGCGCAACATATTTGACAAATGTTTATAGAATATGGCCAATCAATACTTTAATGGACCAATCACAACTATTTTTATACTGCAGTTTAAGTTTTTATAGGTTGACATTGAAATTCAATACCGTGGTGCATTGAAAAGGGGGTGACATTATTTGTCAACTAAAATTCACGGCCTTTTAGAAAGGCAATTTAGTAAGGCGTGCGGCTTCCATGTTTTATTTGTTCGTAGGTTGCTGTACACCAGACCGACAACATCGTCAACACCTGCCCGGCAAGCACATCATGGGCGCGGGACGACAAAAACTGCGACATAGAGTTTTCTCGAGCTATGTCACGAATTGGTAGCACAACATGCGCGCGAGATAACGCTGACTCGCGATGATCTATCAAAGCGACATAATTATTTCGCTTGAAAGTCCCACGCGAGATATCCTCAAAATTCGTAGCACAAGTGTACCTTGAGCGATAAAATACATTGCGTTTTAATGTCAAAATGCGACAAATTGTCTTCGAGATGTGAAGGTGGCGAGAAAGTCGAGAAACACATAAACTTCGTTACGGATTGCAAATTTAGGCTATCAGTCGAATTATTATTGTAGCTATGAGCTATGTATTGGTAGTTATGAATAATCTATTTTAGTACATGCGTTCTAAGGCATTATTTAATGTTTTAATATTAACAAACTTCGTTTCATTACCGACCCTACAGTCGATACCGTAAGGTCTGAAGACCCATGGAGGTTCAATAGAGAATCAAATGCTAGTAATATTTTCAAAAGTAGCGGTTGTAAAGAAGAAGTATTAACGTACCTACCAATGCTAATAGCTATTGAATAGAAGTATCTAAGGGCAAGATCCGCAAGATACATACTTAATTGTGATAGCGATGTTCGGTGTAGTATACCGTACAACTACGCAGCTATATTTTACAAGTACAATATAATTAAGAAAAGCGGCATTTGTACACATAATCTATATAGGAAAAGGTAGATCAGCCTCTATTAGTTCACAGCTGCATGGGCAATGTCCTTTCCTTAGCCTATGCGCATGGACGCATAGGAGGTTAATATATACCCATAATCGGGAGTAGTGTGTCCACTATGATGATGCTGCTGCCCATCATAGTGGACACACTACTCACACTACTACCCATTGATAAATAAATAGTCAATGACACTTCAATCTTTAACCGACTCTTACGACACCAACGGGAAGAGTTGGGGTGGTGACAAATGTAATCTTACTACCGTTTCCACACGGCTGATAACTAGTATTTTAAACAAATAAAAATATATATAATAAATAATCCAGTATGTATTTATTAAAAAAAATATATTTATTATAATAACATGTATTAAATACTCAATGTAACAAATATTTGTATCGTAAAGAACAGTTGAGCCAAACAAGTTTACAATCACAAATATATTAATAATTTAATTAGATAATAGACGCCTGTAATTTCTGCTCTATTGTAGACGATCGTCTGAATTGAATGGGCACTTTTATACTTTGCCGCGGAAGTTCGCGTCCACGGTGTTATATTTCTTCCACTATGTGAAATGTGATTTACTAACATAAATTGTAATAACATAAAACCTCATGAATATAGTGAAAAAATATCATACACCCGTGGGCTCTAACTTCAACGATATGCTTTAAAACTACCCAACCAAACGCAGGCTGCGCCACGAGCTCGGGCGCCAAGCGTACTCTTGTTATTCACGACGAGCTGCAGAGCGCGACCCAGCAGCCGCCTTCAAGGCTGTTGTGGAATCCGATTTGCTGATGGCGAACCTTTTTCTTCAGTTTGCGCCATATCTTTAAACAGTATGAATAATTGATTAATACCATGCTTTATTGACAGCTCCGCAAAAATAACCTGCAGATCGAATAAATCATACTACGATTGATTTTTACTATATATAATACTATCAGACGCGATGTATGTAACTTAAGGTGTTACTTTTCTTGACCTTACTTGACCTTAATAATTAAGTTGGTAGATGGAGGATATCCGATATATCAACTACTTTTAGGTCATAGGTATATTGTTTTGGAACCTGGAGGATGGATTAAGGAGGCGAGTATCGGGTACGAAAACGAAACCCTCATATTTCCATTATAAACTTAAATGATTTGTACAAGCTTTCATCGAAATACCTGCTAGTAATTCGAAGACCCGATATATTTATTTTTTGGAGTTTGACCCAATATAGGTACTTCATCTTTTCCGGATTCACATTCTCCCTATGGAAACTATGGGTTTAGTTTAACGACATCTTGCTTTGTATTATTATTGGGCTCCGATGACTGAAATATAATTCATAACATACATTTTTATTAAAGAACTATGAACATTGAACATGAATTTCAAAAAATATAGGTACGGTTTAAATGTAAATAATCGTAACTAACATCCACAGTACCTAAGTAACGTATAAAGAGTATAAAAGGCTATAATTAACTTAAATTTTACGTTCACGAGCCATTTAAAATATCGCCACCAAACACAATTTACAAATGTCATGCGACAGATTATTATTATGACACTTTGACATTTTCATATTAAAATGTCCTATCTCTTTAATCTTTATACTACGTGAACGAGACAAAGTTATCGTGACTAGAGATGTTTCATTTTTAAAGCTTGCTGTTCACTCATCATTCAACATTATTTATACCGATTCAGTGTTGCTAGGAAAGAAAAGTTAGTCCCACACATAAATGGCAATACTTGTTATGTCGCCCGCGGGATGACTCTTTCGCATGGAACTAATTTCTCGAGCTGTTAACTTGTGCTACCAAAATCGAGAAAATGACGGCTATAAATATAAATTTGACAGCCGCGACATGGGTTTGTCGCAGCGCGAGCTATCTCGCGCTCAATGATGTGCTGACCGGATGATGCCTCGTAGAGAGGCGAAACAGGGGTCGAGTGTAGTATTAGTGGAAAAAGAAAGCCTTATAGTTTCGCCATGTCCGTCTGTCCGTCTTTCCGGAAATAACCGCTCCAGAATTGAAAAGAAAAGGTCCCCTCCATTACTTTCGATCCGTGGGTGCATAAAAACGGCTGGCCGGATTATGTCCGGTTAATAAAATCATGAATAGTGTGCTTATAGAATCTTAAAATAAAACTATTTCGGACATAATCCGGCCAGCCGTTTTTGAATAACTACGAACGAAACCCTACACTGAGCATGGCCCGACATGCTCTTGGCCGGTTTTTCTCTCTTCGTTTTAGATGACATGATTGTGTTGCCAGACAATAATTTCAAAGATACAGAATCGTAACTTGCAAGCTTAAATAATAAAATGCGGTGAAAATATGTGCGGCCACGTGAAGTGACTTAGGCGCGTCTAAACATATCACGTCCGCCGCCATTACGTTTGTCAGCGCGAGCATAACTTATGTTTTGTCGTTTGTTCAGAAAATCCTTTAACTATAGTCTATAGATCCGTCTTAGGATGAGTAATAATCAGACGACATACATTATACAGCATTTTTGGTGAAGCGTTGTTGCATTTTGTGTGGTGGCGGCTGTAAGAAAACATTTGTCATCACCCCAAATATTCTCGTGGATGTTTTTTTTATATTTTATTCTACCAGTTTGTCGGCCTAATTAATATGTATAGGTGTATTTATTATTTATTAGTTTTTGGTATAGGTATACCAAATTGCTAATTTCTAATACTAACGGCTACTGAGCTATGCTGTAGACAGACAGACGGTCATGGTGAAACTATAAGGGTTCCTAGTTTACTACGGAACTCTAAAAAGGGAAAAAAATATATGTTTCTCGTATTCTCATCTGCATTGAGCTACATATAGTTCATATAAACCAAACCACGTATATCTTACATTCAATAAGGCTGCACAAAAGAGTACTTCTATTGACTAAATAACCGAGTCACGAATTTCACAAAAATCCCCAACAGACGAGATAAATCGACAAGTTTCACAAATTCTAATGACAGATCGACGAATCATCTTTCACACGTTCATCACGAAGCTTGTTCAAAGTTTAAATACGTCGGTTTGTTTTGTTAACGATTTGACACGACATTGACTCCCAAGGAATTTTACCTAGGGCAAGCAGATTTTGAATCAGACTGAATATTTACATTATTTACCGTTTCTATTAGAGATTTTTGCATAATAAGTCAGATGTAGAAAAAACAAAGCGTAAGTACGTGTTAAATATTGATTTAGGATATTAATAATTTTTAACTGTATTACTTACGTATATTGTATTATTATAGTCACTATATTCTTGCTCTCTACCAATTAAGTAAATAAAGGACTGTATTAAATAATTTACACTTTTATTCACATAAGGAAAAAAACATGCATAAAAATCTAAATTATTTTGTATCCAAGGCATACTCATATCTCAAATGAAATCCTCGTTAATATTTTTATCATAAAAACACGAAAACACTATGTTAAATTAAGACAATTTTTGTATGCGTGAACTCAGGACCAAAATAATGCAGTAGGTATCTTCTTCACGCGGTTACGCCAAGCGCGAGACCAGTGCCGCGGTTGAATATTCGGCGTTTTTAGAGCGTTTTAATTTCATCATTGTCGTCTCTGCAAGTACCTATTGTTACAAGAGATTGTCCTGTGTTAGTGTTATTTTAATGTATACGTAATTCAGTACCAATACCAAGCTTTGTGTAATCAATGTTGTTGCTACTCGTCCTGTTTCTATAATAATTGCGGGACAGCATTGACGAATTAGAGCGGCTAAAACCGAGCGTCGTATCAAATCAAAGATAGTTCCAATAAATGTTTCTGAGTTAGAATTTTGGTTAAATAATCGACTAGGAAAGAGATAAATGTTCGTGATTGTGAACATCTGGCGGTATTATACTACTCTGAGTGTACATAGTTAGCTTGACTTATGACATCTGTTGACAAGGATATATTTAGATAAATGATTTATCTGCTCTTGTAAGCGGCTTAAAATATGGTCTATTTTTGAACTTTATAGCCACAGGATAGAGTCGGAAAGTGGCAGAGCACTTGTTTTTAACTGTACTGTCACATTTCCCAAAATGTCCCAGAAAGTTTGTATGGAAGTTTCCTTTTTTATTACCTACCAGATTCCTTGGGCTCATGCATAAATCATGCAAGGTTTTTTTGGCTACTTTTTTGACCCCCCCTCCCCCCTGGTGATTTTTGGTGAGTTTCTTGGCTACCCCCTCCTAGCACTCTCACGTGTATTTTTCTCATTCAACTTAATTCAAAGAATTCTTTTTTTTTTCGCGAATTGTAATGTAATTCCTTGTGTTGTTTATCGTAGAAAAATACACGTGAGGTCTCCTTGTGCAACTAGCGTGATCTTTCGTGATTTTTTCTGGGACCCCCCTCCCCCCCTATAGGACCTCGCGTGATTTATGCACAAGCCCCTTTCTACATTTTTGGTAACAAAAAAAGGGATGTTTCATACAAACATTTTGGGACATTCTGGGAAATGTGGTGGATCTTGCGCGGCATCGTTGACTCTACTAGCCTAACAATTTTTAACAATATCAAAGACGTGATCCAAAATAAGCAGGTACAATTTTTTTAAGAACTGCTGAAGTGCTACTTCTGACCAATGAGAAATAAATATGTCGTAAGAAATTATGAAAATATTAAGGTGCGGTTAAACTAAAAGAGCATTCGCTGTTCTAACCTCCCACTCTACGAAATTCGATCGGTACACAAAACGTGATTGGTTGATTTCTTAGAACGGGCGCTAGAACAGCGAATGCTCTTTTAGTTTAACCGCACCTAATTACAAGTCATTAGTCATTACAATCTCAGCCTCCGTAGCCTAGTTGGTAGTGACCCTGCCTACGAAGCTGGAGGTTCCGGGTTCGAATCCCGGCGAGGGCATTATTTGTGTATTTATTTATCACAAAAATATTAAAATCCATTTATTCAACAAACATTAAAATAATACAGTCTTTCAAAATCCACAACACAGGTTTCGTCAGGGGGAAACAGATACAGCTTAGCCACAGGCCTCGTCACATTCTTACAAACGATGTCATCCGCAACAGGCTTTGTCAATCATTTACACTAATTAAATCTATTAGGTACGAGGCCCACCCCGGACCATAGCCGGCTCAAAAGTCCCCATGACGCTGGCCGCGTTGCCACGCTGTATTGCCAAGGAGATCTGTTGAACCAAGTATGATCCGGAACGAGGGTCGCACCCCCTGTCTCTAAGTCGCCGACCCAACTCCCATACGAACTCCTTGGCCTCCGCACTCCAAGATCCCGCAGTTTCTACTGCAACCGGTACGAAGTCGTACGCCTGCTCCAAGACAGAGTACTTGGCATGTTTCTGCCTAGCTGCAGACTCGGCAGCCGACCCAGCAGATCTCATGGTGCCGCTCAGATGGGACGGAGCAAAAGTACTCCAACACGTAGCGTCCCATAAGAGGCACCGCCCTCTCCGCCAAGGAACAAGCGTAAGACCATCCGGCCTCTTCCCGTCAGTGCGGCACAACCCCGGAGGCTCCAACACGCAGGGAATATTGGCCGACACCAAAGCCCGACGAATCACCTCGTTCAGAGCGTGGTGACGAGGAAAACGCCCAGCACACTTCTTGCAACTAAGGCCATGGTGACCGTCCTCCCCAACCATCGCTCCACAGATGCACCGATGCTCCTCACAAACCTTGCAACCCAACCTCAAGGCAGCCGCTATTCTCAAGGAATCGTTATCCAGCAGTGTGCCAAGCTGTGGGGAAGGCAGGGCGTGAAGCCATGCACCCGATTCGCGCCGAGACGCAGCCTGTAAGCGCGCTAAATCCGCACCACCTGCCTCGCCTAATAAGCCTGCAAAGATCTTCCTACACAAAATGTCGTCCCACCCCCGTTGATTGGCAGGGTTATCTGGCCGCTCATCGCCCTGGCAAATGGTGCATCACAAATATTTGTTCCTTGGTCATGGTTGTCTATGTATTTAAGTATCTATATGTATCTATCTATTATATATATCGTCGCCTAGTACCCACATCACAAGCCTTAATTGAGCTTACCGTGGGACTAGGTTGATTTGTGTAAGATGTCCCAAGATATTTATTATTATTATTATTATTTATTATAATCTGATTTATATAGTTACCAAAAATAGATGGTGCGGGCAACTAGAAATCGTTTGACTTGACCTTTGTATTTACTACAAATTATTCGGTTCGATTTAATTGTATGGAAAAATCTTTTCCATTAAATATTAGATGTCATAGCGTCGGGGGTGGTAACCGCGGAACTACCAAAGCAGATAGAGTTCAAATATAAAACAATTGACACTTAAAACCTCATTTTAATTTGTTAGTTACGCGGTATTGCACTATCCCCAAAGATATACCAAAGAAAAAATACCGAAACTTACTAACGCCGGAGGTAGCACAAACTTTCTTTTGGGACCCTTATTATTTTTAAAGTACCTATTCATACGATACCCCAAAAAAATTAAGGTCCAAGGAGCTATGCTTAGAACAGACAGACGGAAAGGCGGACATGGTGAAACTGTAACTGTAAATAACACATTTTTCTCAGCATCTTTTAATCAAAAGGAAATGGCGATTATCGTTCTACTAATACAATCTAAAGTCTCCATATCCCGATATTGAAATACAAATAGATCCGACGAACCAGCAAACAAAGCACAAACAAAACAAATGAGTAAACGTTCGTATCCGCCCCGTGCGCTCCATAATTATATACACACAGTACAATTACCTAAAGCAGTATCTTAACTTAGGACAGGTTTCACCAACCACCGTGGACAGGCCGATCAATACCCTGCAGATTATTTCGATACTTTCCATACAATACATCTTAGGCAACGATCTAAAGCTGACAAATGTTTTGGCGCAGGCCACCCTTTAGTACATTAGGAGGAGGCCGGGACGAAAGGGAAGGGCCAAAGACATATATACGTATACAGGATAGGTCTGAGGCAGGCAACCTGATATTTCCGGCTGAGGTATGTATAGTGCTTTTGTCAAACATGCAATGAAATAAACAACAAAAACATCAAAGTTTTTTTTTATATTCATAGTGGCAGAATTTCATGATACCTGTGCCACAAATTTATGTGGAATGGAATTAAAAAAGAGCACTTTGCCGGCCTAGGCCTTCAAGATTTGTATTAAATTCCATTAACGACCTCTTGTCTAGTTGCACCTGAAACGTCATACTTCGCAGCCTATTATAAGGAACATAACAATAATGTTTGAGAAAAAAATGTTATTTCATGGAACTGACACATCGGTCATAAACTGAATCGCGTCGGTAGATCGTGGTAACCCCCTGGGCTACCTCTTCCTCTCCTACTTTGGCCCCTACCCACCTCACGTGTAGTTTTACCTATACAGTAAATATGGGTGCTTAGACAAGTTGCCATTCACTAATGCTTAACCGTCAATCGTAAACGAAAGGCAGCTAACTGTCTTTGTCGCATTAATATGAAAGAGTGACTGAGAGGGAAAACTACGATACGCTACTAAGCGTTAGCGATTGGCAACTTGGCTAAGCATCCTGGAGATTCCGGAACAAGAGCGGGATCGACCCCCGTATTTTACAAAGTTAGATCTACTTTATAGCCTTCGTGATCTTTCGTGAAGTCAATATACTGGTTTTAACAATACTTGTGTTAGCGTGAACTTTTCTTGTTGTAAACCTCTATTTATTGAACACCTGTTCTAAATGTATGGGTTGAGAGTTGTATGACTTGTACGAGTTGTATGGTACTGGTTTAGCTGGGAACTATGGCTCGTGAGAGTAATACTAATTAGGTTTTTCTCTTACGTTTATGATTCTTGGGATTTCTTTTATTGTATGAGTGACAACCGGCCTGATTATTAACTTTTATGGAATGTTTTAATACACAAGTATCTATAAGAAGTTACTATCGAGACCATAAATAAAAATACCACGACCATAAATTGCACGTGTAATTGTGTCTTCACACGATTCTTTAGGTATTTAAGACTATATACAAAAATATATTATTATTAAGACAATTTAGTTTTTTTTATTTGGAACAACGTTTACGTGTTAGTAGCTCCTGAGGTAATAAAAGAGATATAGTATAAATAAATAAATATCTTGGGACATCACACAAATCAACCTAGTCCCACGGTAAGCTCAATTAAGGCTTGCGATGTTACCTAGTGGCGATATAAATATATAATAGATAGATACATACATATAGATACTTAAATACACAGACAGCCATGTATTTGTGATAAACAATATTTGTGATAAACAAATACACAAATATTGCCCTCGCCGGGATTTTTACCCGGAACCTCCAGCTTCGTAGGCAGAATCACTACCAAGTAGGCTACGGAGGGTGACACTGACAAACCTTCTTATCTTATTGATTAGAATTTTATTTATGTTACTAATAATACTGGCTTTCGTTAAATGCCAAACCTACTCGTATTCCCAAATGCCGGTGCAGTGATACGGTCGTATACGTATACAGTATGTTTTTATTTGTTCTTGATAAATGAAAATGAATATGGTCTGATTTTTTTTTATCTTTTCTTTTGATTCAAAAATGTCAACGATAGACCATTTCTAAGAAGTTAATCAACATGTAAATCAGCTTCAGGGTTTTCCAATAGCTAAGGTCACCCTGTTATGCAAGTTTCGCCCCCTCAGCTGTCATAACAAGATAACTAAGAATTATCAAAATAAAAATAACGAAAACCGGCCAGGTAATTCGCATACGAAGATTTCCGTACCACTATCAATTTAGCATAATAATCATGTTTCTTTTATCTCCATGAATATCTATTTCAACTTTTTAGTATTCTTTGATAACTAGCGGCAACATAAATACAGCATTTGTGAAAATTTCAGTTGTAACTACTTCTAACTGTGACGGTTCACGAGACTCCTGGCCCCTATACCACAAAACTTTACAAGCGTACAATTCTACAAAATTGACAACTTTTTGTATGGGAATTTATACAATTTTGTAGAATTGTACGGTTGTAAAGTTTTGTGGTATAAGCCACTGGTGACAGACGGACATACAGCAGAGCCCTAGTAGTAGGGCTATTTACGCTTTGGCTACGGAACCCTAAAAATGTGACACCCGACCGACTACGTCGGGTTCCCACAGTTACAGGGCTTCGCATCCGTCACGCCCCGCCACGCTTCTTGTCTTACACTTGTCGGTCTACATTTCGAGATTGTCGAGTGATCGATATAAATAAATATCATGGGACAAGTTTACATATCGCTACCCCAATATTACATGCTTTCGTGAGCATTTACACTTTAACATTTTTAGTTAATTAGTTATTGTAGATATTTTATTTTAGACTGCGTCATTTTTTACTGCGGTTGTTTTCTGAAGGTGCATTCAGACCAAACGAGCTTTCGCTATTCTACCCCCACTCTACGAAATCAACGAATCACGTTTTGTGTAACGATCGAATTTCGTAAAGTAGGGGGTTACAAAAGCGAATGCTTGTTTGATCTGCATGCACCTTGAATCAATCGCAGCGTTAAAGGCTGTATCAACACGTCAAGTGCCATGGATTTAGCCTTAACACATAAATGTGCCAAAAGTAATACTGAGAGCTTTCCATGAGATTTACCTCAATTATGAAACTGCTACTTTGTTTTAAACTGAAATCATGCAAAAATCGCATTTTTTTACTTAACAATGACACATCACAAAATGTATGCCATCGAAGTGTCAATATATTTTTGTATTTAGATTTTATAAAGCTCAAGAAGGCAAAAACGGAACCAGAGGATTAGCGGGAAATAATCATTTTTTCAAGAATAAATGCTACGTTCAGCCTTGCCTGTTTTCTCAGTAATTTCTTGTCATTTTTATATTTTTCCATTTACTTCTTTCATGTCATACAAAAATAAACAGCGATGTATTTCAACCTTTAAATATCTCATACTTTGAAGTCTCGAGTACCTCTTAGAGACCTAAACAACTTTCAACCCCTGGGGCGACCCTTAAATATTATAAAAGGCTTTACTGTCATATAAATAAGGTTTATAATTGTCAAAAGACATCTCCCCCTCGTTTAAAGACGTTTTTTAACGACCTAACAAATTAATAACGACATGTAATTGGTTGAAACGTTGAAAGCGAATTTGTACCTTATTTCTTTAGTGGCAGGGTTGAAATTAAATGTAAGTGTTTTGGGTGTTTTATAGGGTCATTTCGGTATTTGTAAATATTGTAGTTTTATTGCATTTAGGCTCTGGACTTCGTTTTTAGATATGTTGACCGTTATAAGTCTTATGTGGTTGAAATATAGCTCAAATTTGGGCATTCAATTTGGTTAATTGTTTTACATGGTAACATATGACGATGGTATCTAAGTTGTAGCTTCATTATGGTGTTGGGCTCTTTAAACTAATTATTTTAGATTGATAGAGGTTAATTATTCTTACAAGTGCCATTTGGGTGTTACAAATAAGTATTTAGTATATAAGCATACTCAAAATTTCGATTATTAACATCTAGTTGAATATTACACAATAGTACATTCAATGACACATAATTAATTTAATACTTATAGAAAATAATCAATAATATAAAAAAATACATATAAATAAAAAATCTCGCCCAAATCGCTGCCAATGGGCAGTGTGCCCACAAGGCTGGCCGCATTGCCACGTTGTATGGCAATGCTTATTCGCTGAGCGAAATATTGACCAGCATTTAGCTGATTGCACATTTTTTTTGCAGATAAAATTATATTTTTTACCTTAGAAGCCTGATTATAGGCTTCGTAATTATAAATTAGAAAGCTCGTTGTTGTTCTCTGTCAATCGCAACGTTAAAAGCTGAGCATTTTAAAAACTATTTTCAATCGTTTCATTCAAAAGTACACGGCGAATTGCGAAATTGCACTAGGATAGCATTTTTTAGGAAACTCACAAAAACATACGCTAACAAATTTTCGTTTTAAAATAGTGCGTAATAATACCTACACTCTCGGTCTTAAAGTTTAGTCATGTGTAATTCTTCATAGAAAATACTGTAAACACACTGCTTTAAAATAGACTTTTAAAATGTTTATAGGATAATAAAATTGTGTGTGTATTGGAATTTCCCTGATTTTTCCATCGAACTCAAAAAACATGTATTTTTATCGTCCGATAACTTCGTGGATATAAAAATAGTAAGTCATGATTACAGCCCCTTTTTCCATTTTGGTGTTTTTTTTTAATCGCTATAAAATTTTGTCTGCACCAATTTACATCCATCTAACGATATATTTTTATAATTGTATGATTAATTCAGGATTACAATATAATCTGATGTTAAAAGGATTCTACCTATCCTGTCAATATTTGAAAACTCTCTTTGAAATCGGCTTGTTTGCAGTATTTTCTATGAAAAATACCCGTCACGTGTTCTTAACCGAGAGTGTGTGTACTTAAATTTACGAGGAATAAAAGACCGAAACGGCTGGACATAGGTGCCAGGCCGACTTCTGGATACTTTACCCTAGTTGTCGATTTCTAGAAGTGAACTTTTGACAGTTATAAATTAATCCTTGTTAATATTATGAGGGGAGAGGTGCTTGGATGCGGAGAGCTGAGGACCGAGTATGGTGGCGCGAATTGGGGAAGGCCTATGTCCAGCAGTGGACGACTATGGGTTGGTGATGATGATGATGATGATAATGAATATGAGGGTAAGACTCACGATCTTTCCGGTAGTCTTAACGTCATAATCACTACATAGTACAAAATAAAGTCACTTTTTCTGTCCCTATGTCCCTTTGTACGCTTAAATCTTTAAAACTACGCAACGGATTTTGATGAGATTGTTTTTAATAGGTAGAGTAATTCAAGAGGAAGGTTTTTATGTAGGTATAGTACCCGTGCGAAGCCGGGGCGGCTCGCTAGTTATATATAAGGCTCATTTCTAAGCTGTCAAATTTCATTCTTAGAGTTCGGCAACTATAGTAAGAAGTTTCTTACAATTTTATATGTAGCGTCATTGTCACATGTATGCTTAGCATATGATTGGTACGTCGGTATGTCGCCGCGAGATAGATTTTTTACTAACTATATAAATAAAAGAGGGATGATACGAACAAATAAAATATGGAAGCCGCACGCCATAGTAAATTGCCTTTCAAAAACGGTCTTGAATGTTAGTTGACAAATGTCACCCCTTCTTTAATGCATCACGGCAATGAATTTTAATATCAACCTATAAAACCTTAAACCACCATTTAAAAATAGTTGTGATTGGTCCATCAAACTTTTGATTGGCTATATTCAATAACCATTTGTCAAAGATGTTGCGCCGAAATATGCGCGGTGTTAAGAAAAGCGCTATGTCCTGCCCATCTTGGCACAATTGAACAATTGATTTTGGGCGGCATTTTCGAGCTGGCGTTAGACGTTCATGTTATATAATGGTCGCAGCTGTCGTACTAATCATGTGCTAAGCCTACTAGTTCCAATTGTTTGACTTGGTTGAATATAAAAAGTATTCAGAGTTGAAGGCAGCCTGTATTGGAAGCAAGCACCTATCACTTAAACATAGAATAAAAAAAGACCGAAATGTATATTCTCTTTGTTTAGAGAAAAGCGTGCGCCGAACACCACAAACATGCACAAAACTTGGAAACATTCTGCTCTAGTCAGGTAAATGCACTCACGTTTGAACAAAACTTCCTTGGCAGGGTAACTGCTTCATTTGGCAGCATTTCGGAAAACCGGTAAGTTTTCCAAAGTTTCATAACTAAAGTTTTTTTTATTTGCATGATCCTGTTCAACTCATGAGTAAACAAAGTTTTTCTGTTTACTTCTTTCTCACGGTGAGAACTTATAGTGCATAAAAGGAGCTCCTAGTAATATACAGGGTGTCGCAAAACTATGGTACATTAAGGGAAAGTACCTTAAATATAGTAGATGCAGAATAAGACTGATAAAACCTTGCGTTATTTTTTTTAACTCAACAGATTTCCTCAAAATTACTTAAATTATTAAATTAAAAATGGGAAAAAATATACACGTCCTGTTTTTATGATGCCAATCGAGAGCTGCATCGTAATAATAATAACTCATCATCATCATCATCATATCAGCCGAAAGACGTCCACTGCTGAACATAGGCCTCCCCCAATGACCGGTCCTGTGCCACCCGCATCCAGTGGACTCCTGCGACCTTCACCAGGTCATCAGTCCACCTTGTGGAATGTGGAGGGCCTAATAATAACTAATTGTTCTAAACTCTAAAGTAACATGGGACCCTTATCAACACAATATTCAGAGGATACTTTTTAAGTGAGTATTCAAAATGCACGTGCACGCTGTCCAAAACATTTAATTTGCATTAATTTACTACTGAGCCACCGAATTCGTCTGTATAGGGTTTCCAAAACGTTTTTTTTGGGCTTAAAAAAACATGAAAAAAAAAACCGTGAAAAATGACGTTTTTTTTTCTAAAATGTGTTTTTTTTTACAAAAGTTAGAAATCTCAAAATTTCCAAGGCAATTAATACTTTTTTACAGTTTTTTTTAAACTTTATGTTAACTATTAATAACGATAAACGAATATTGTTTAACAACTTTGATTTTAGGTTTATAAAACTAACATTAACGAAATCCGTATTAATTAGTTAACGTACCACGTACCTACTAAGTCCAAATAGCTTTTTTTGCTTTTAATGCTAGATATTGTAGTTACAAACTTGCATAAAACAGACATACTTATTTTAATGTTGTTAGTTACATGATAAAATACGAAAAAACGCTTCTTTTAGTATTATTTGAACACCTGAAAAAAAACGTGCAATCTCACCTTACAAAATTGAGTTTACTTGTTTACCCTTGATATACAACACAGCAACTTTCAGATTCTTAAATCCTCAATCAAAAGGAAAATGCGCAATATCTTCAGAAAATACAACTTCGGATCTTATTCTACAGGTAAACGAATTTTCCCAGAAATGTGTTAATCCCAGATAATGTGAAAAATGGCTTCGCAATTCTGAGTCTTTTGAGCTTGAACGTAAGTTCTGTAATCGCGAATGTGTCTGAGTTGTATTAGTCGCATGAATACCTTAATGTTATATTCTGGAGTCGCTGTTTCAGCAGATCTATGGCGGAGAACGTTGAAGATTGGAGACATAAGGTCGGAGCGTTTGGGAGACGCGTCTGTAAATTGTTTATGTTAGAAATAAAGGGAAGGATGAACAATATTGCTTTGCTCTTCCGCGATACAGAATGTGTAGCTAATTAGTGTAACCCGCTATAATTACTTGCGTATTTTTTGCATGCAATTAATTTTCCCACCCTCCCGCCGCAAAAATAAATACGCAAATAACTATAACAAACCACCACCAATAACACTATACTCGACACGTGTTTCGCCTCTCTACGAGGCATCATCAGGAGTTGACGATGTTGTCGGTCTGGTGTCCGGCAACAGAATAAGCTGTCCTGTCTGGTCGGCCATATTTATAACCTCACCCTGACCCCGCCCCCTACCCCCTTCTCCCCCCCTGGCAACAGAAAAAATTCGTAATAACGGCGATGACGCAACATTCAGCTGCTCGTTAATAATTACACCTCTACTGTTGTACCTAACTATTTCCAATTGTTCCAGAACGTTCAAACGTAAACCTTTATCACAAACGTGCAGAACATTAAAAGAGTGGTCCTCAGATAAACTATGGCCACTCTCTATCAAATGCTTCGCGAAATTTGAACGTTCTGGATGGTTATGCCTATAAGATGTAACATGCTCCTTATACCTTGTGTTAAAATTACGGCCCGTTTGCCCCACGTACACCTTATTACAATCATCACAAGTTAGCTTATACACACCAGACTTCTTGCCCGTCTCAATTTGATCTTTGCCGTTACAAAGTTTTGAATGTAACGTATTGTTTGTCTTAAAAGCAACATTAATATTATTAGACTTCAAAACTTTGTAAATATCATCTGATAGTTTGCCGACATACGTAATGCTTGCCTGAAATTTCTTGGTGGGTTCAGACGACCGTGCAGCATACAACATATTATTGATCATGCCATTCTGTTTCTTCCTGATAATACTATCCACAACTGACTTATCGTAGCCGTTAGAAACCGCCAAGTGATAGATGTTATTCAATTCTAGCCGATAATGCTCATCAGAAAGAGGCACAGTCAACAATCTATGCACATAACAATGAAAAGCCGCTAACTTATGTTGCCACGGATGTGTAGAAGAAGCCGGTATAACTGTGTCAGTCTGTGTAGGCTTACGGAAAATTCGGAAATCGTGTTTGTTATTAACCCTTGTGATCGTCAAGTCCAGGAAATTAAGTGAATTGTCTTGCTCTAATTCTTTCTTAAACTTAATTTTCGGGTGCTTGTTATTAACCTCGGTAAAAAATGCATCCAGCTGTGTCACACTGCCCGTCCAACAAATAATTAAATCGTCCACGTACCTAAAATAATACAAAATATCCCTATTACCTACAATATGCTGGTTTTCAAAGTCATCCATAAAAATATCAGCCATTAAAGGACTCAATGGTGAACCCATAGCCAAACCATCATTTTGCAGGTAATATTGACCCCCAAATCTAAAATAATTTTGTTTCATACAAATAGCAGTGAGTTGCAATAATTCATCAACCTCTCCCGGATGCAGCCGCTGTCTTTCAAACATACCACGAAGGATGTCCAATGTTTCGACATACGGTACATTTGTAAACAAACTGTCTACATCCAACGAAAGAAGGATAGCATTCTCAGGCAAGTTAATACCCTTGATCCTCTCTACTAGATCTAAACTATTCTTTAAACAAAACTTAGGCCGAAATTGGGATTTATCTCTAATAATGCAATTCAATCTCTTTGCTAAATTATAAGTTGGTGCACCCAAGTATGACACCACTGGACGAATCGGAATATTGTCTTTATGAATCTTTGGAAGACCATAAAGAACAGGAGCACGTGGATTCATGGGGATAACCATATTCTTCTCATGCTCGGTTTCAAACACAAACGAAGAATCCTTAACCGCATGCCTAAGATCTTTCTGGAACGCTGGAGTTGGGTCTTTCCGTAAGATAGAAAAGCCATCACCTTGGATAATATCTAATACTTTCTGATTGTATTGAACCCGTTCCATGATCACAATGCAATTGCCTTTGTCTGCCTTGGAAACCACTAGATCATTATCTTGCACCTTTTGTTGTATAGATCTTAATAACAACATATTAGATCGTACCCCCGCATCCTCTACTAGACCAGCACCTTTAATAACATTAGCTACCATGGTTTTTGTGTCTACCTCACCACGCCCCCGAACAATAGCAACCTCGGCATCCACCGCCAAATTTTCAAGAACTCCCTGTTTTAGCTTAGGCTGGAAGTTATATTTCAATCCCTTCTCCAAAAGACCTACTTCATTTCCCGAAAATTCGACTGTAGTGAGGTTCTTCATGCGAGAGTGGAACTGGTGATGAGTTGGTGGTACTATTTCACCTCTGCCTAAGGAAGAATTAGAAGCTGCAGTTAATCTGTGCAATTTGTTAAGCTGTGCAATATACATCTCGTGAGCAAGTTCTGACGCGAAGTATCTGACCTTTTGGTCAAGAATATCAAACTCGAGATTATGCAGCTTAAATGAAAGTTCGGAATACAGAACCTTAAGATGCAATTTTAAATTGTCTCTAACTGTAAACCAATGGCGAGATTCTTCGTTGAGCCAGACCTTTTGAGCCTTATTAATTGCCAACCTTGCCGACCTGCTAGTACTACTACAACGGAAATGGATGTAATTAGGTACAACATTCAGCTGCTTACATCGCTGGTTAAACCAAACATTCTGGACAGCTGCACGATGCTGTTTCGTTAATTTGACATAAAGTCGTGCCTGCTCAGCCACGCTAGCTGTTTTTAAGTAATTAATTGAATCAGGCGTTACTTTGCGGAAGTCCATATTCAAGGATGAACAATATTGCTTTGCTCTTCCGCGATACAGAATGTGTAGCTAATTAGTGTAACCCGCTATAATTACTTGCGTATTTTTTGCATGCAATTAATTTAACCCACCAAGAAATTTCAGGCAAGCATTACGTATGTCGGCAAACTATCAGATGATATTTACAAAGTTTTGAAGTCTAATAATATTAATGTTGCTTTTAAGACAAACAATACGTTACATTCAAAACTTTGTAACGGCAAAGATCAAATTGAGACGGGCAAGAAGTCTGGTGTGTATAAGCTAACTTGTGATGATTGTAATAAGGTGTACGTGGGGCAAACGGGCCGTAATTTTAACACAAGGTATAAGGAGCATGTTACATCTTATAGGCATAACCATCCAGAACGTTCAAATTTCGCGAAGCATTTGATAGAGAGTGGCCATAGTTTATCTGAGGACCACTCTTTTAATGTTCTGCACGTTTGTGATAAAGGTTTACGTTTGAACGTTCTGGAACAATTGGAAATAGTTAGGTACAACAGTAGAGGTGTAATTATTAACGAGCAGCTGAATGTTGCGTCATCGCCGTTATTACGAATTTTTTCTGTTGCCAGGGGGGGAGAAGGGGGTAGGGGGCGGGGTCAGGGTGAGGTTATAAATATGGCCGACCAGACAGGACAGCTTATTCTGTTGCCGGACACCAGACCGACAACATCGTCAACTCCTGATGATGCCTCGTAGAGAGGCGAAACACGTGTCGAGTATAGTGTTATTGGTGGTGGTTTGTTATAGTTATTTGCGTATTTATTTTTGCGGCGGGAGGGTGGGAAAATTAATTGCATGCAAAAAATACGCAAGTAATTATAGCGGGTTACACTAATTAGCTACACATTCTGTATCGCGGAAGAGCAAAGCAATATTGTTCATCCTTGAATATGGACTTCCGCAAAGTAACGCCTGATTCAATTAATTAAATAAAGGGAAATATGAAAAATATCATATTTTGTGTATCAACTAAAATTGTTTTGTTAGTTATTTTAAGACACTACTATGTAATTTAAAAATTTAAATATTAGATGTTATATACCAAAGAAAAAATACTGGAGTTTACGTACGACGAGGTGGGATTTAAGAAAAAGGCAGGGGGGGGATAAGGACAACAAAAAAAACAATTGGAGTTGTTACACAAAAATATGTAGATGGCATCGCCATATCTCTCACGCTATTGACGCTATACCAGGATGCCGAAAGGAATTCGGATAGGAGGTAGCTAGCACGTATTGCTTGCCCCTTAAAGTATCTCCTGGCCCGAGAAATTCGACCAGTGTCCGCTAAGCAGAAGTGGCCGAGTGGTTTAGGCATCAGCCGCGAAAACTGAGGTCGTGGGTTCAAATCCCACCTCCAAGTTGGTAAACTTCGGTTTTTTTTCTTTGGTATTAAGTATAACGTATAATATTCAAATGAAAAATCTTAAACTCGCGGCTTTCAAATCACTAATCCGTAATCCCTCAGCTGACAGACGTATACTGTTCAGACGCTAATATTTTTAAAAATAAAATAAATGAATAAATGCCTTTGGACATCTTACACAAATCGACCTAGTCCCACGGTGGGCTCAATAAAGGCTTGTGATGTGGATACCAGGCGACGATATTATACAGGGTGGAAAGGGACGATGTTCCTTCCCGCTACCGACCGAGTCTACCAACCATTACGATGAACTTTCAGTATGGGACCAACATCGAAAGCGTACATGGATAATTGACTTTTCCATACTATTGAACTCTAACTAATCACTCACTTTGTATAAGGGGTTCATTTTTTTTTTTAAATATTTCGATGTTGGTCCCATACTGAAAGTTCATCGTAATGGTTGATAGACTCGGTCGCTAGCGGGAAGGAACATCGTCCCTTTCCACCCTGTATAATAGATAGATACTTAAATATATAGACAGCCATGATCAAGGAACAAATATTTGTGACAAATAAATACACAAATAATGCCCTCGCCGGGATTCGAACCCGGAACCTCCAGCTTCGTAGGCAGGGTCACTACCAACTATTAGGCTACGGAGGCTGACAGGAAAAGGCCGTCGGATTTTAATATGGTGGTAAGCTGGCCTCCTACCGCTAACTTCGAAATTCGTAAGGCCTAGTTCTAGATCACCCGTGTGTCACAGACACATTCTGGAGATCGCAATAACTTGTTATGACGTGAACGCCGCCATATTGGACGGAAAGGAATCTTGGTTATTCCATTACTGGCAAATGTTACAAGGTCTAACTCGTATTGTAGTGCTTTTCCATTTATTCGACACAAATAGAAAAAGCAATAGAAAATAATATGATTTAGACTTTCGGGGGAAGTAATAACGTCAATAACAATAAATATCATTAAACTGTTAAACTCACGTGTATTTAGTCACTACATGCGAAATATTTGGAGCCTAAGGTCTCCATAATCAATTATCCATTACAAGTTATCAAGCACTGAGTTCGCATTCACGCCTCGCGACTAAAAAAGAACACAATAGATATGATTATACAAAAAAGGTGTCACGAAATGGTCTCGTCCCAACATGTTGCTGACGTGAGCCAGCGCAGATCTTCCGATGAAACCATCAAGTAAAAGATTCTCAAGGGGTAACACAACACAATTGAATACTTAGACGATTCAAAAGAGTTTGTTGCTATTCCAATTTGAATAAAGAATTATTTGACTTTGACTTTGAGTCTTAATTCTTCTTGATTCTTCAAGGAGCTTTTTAATTTTTGATCATAGTCGTCTCATGATTATTGCTGAAGGATTAGCGTAGAAAATTTCCGGATTAAATCCCGGTTCGGCCGTGTGGTGACGGCAGTAAGAATACATTTGTCACCACCCCAACTCCTCCTGCGGGTGTCGTTAGAGTCGACTAAGGGATTGAAGTGTCACTGACCATAATTTGATAAAAGATTGATGATGGGCAGCAGCGTCATCATAGTGGACACATTACTGCGATCGCCATTTTGCTTGCCCAGCGTGGCGATTATAGGCATTTACCTCCTTATGCGTCTCTACGCATAGTTAATAGGAGAGGCCTACGTCCAGCAGTGGACTATCATAGGCTGATGAAGAAATCCCGGTTCTTTCCAAACAGCTCGTTTTTTCCGGATTTTTTCGAAAAATCAATTAAATTTTCACTTTCATTTTCAACTCTAAACCAATGTCAATTAGACCGTTTGTCTTTAAATACAACAATCTTTTTGTGAATTTGTGCTATTTGTTAACAAATGACATGTAATTTTCATTAAGAAATAAATTAATATATCTAATCTATCTATCTATCAATGTCAATTACGTCTAATTTTCACTAATACCAGTAGACTTAGCACAGGATCAGTGCGACAATATGTCGCCGCGAGATAGACTATCCATCCCTCTTTTGTTCATATACCAATCATGCACGCATGCTATGTCACTTGCAAAGGTCATACATAATCGTTAGTATACACCGTGTTTTTATTGATTTCCGTTAAATAGGACAGGTTATTTGGGACATTAATAGAAGTTGCCTAGTATATCGGCTTTTGTTGAATTCGTAAAAAATTTTTTTTTTCGTTTTCATACATAATAATTGAAATAGCAAGTGTGAGATAACCTTAAGAATAAGATCTCAGGTGACTGACGGCACATGTCAAAATAAGTTTCATTAGGATGTATTAAAGGTTGCAATACACTTGTTCAGTCATTAAACTTATTTTTTTTATAACTCAATAACAGTAAGGGTTAAGGTACTAGTTTCTTAGACAAATATTATTTTTGACCTAAATAAGCTTCCCTTTAATTTAACGGAAATGAATAAAAACACGGTGTTTATAATTATTTTACTTCAACCAACTATATACCGTCTTGACTTGACCGCCTTGGTCAGATGTTTATAAGCTTCGGTCTGATATCTGACGGCACTCCTATAATTCGTGTTTTAGCTTATCTTATCTTCACAACAGAACGCCTATTTTGGCACTCGGGCCCGTCCTAATTGCCCTACTCAATCGCTGGCCCACCGCCAAAGCTTAAGGCTTAATTCTGAAAGCCTTTGGTTGTGTAACGTCTGCTATGAGGGGGTCATATATTCAAGTTCAAATTACCAAGACGTTTATTGGCTCTTGTGAAATCATGAGTACACATTTACACATCACATCAAGGCTCTTTCAATATATTGATTTAAACTTTCACGATTATCACTCATATTTTAAAGACAAACGGGTCTTAGTCTGCCTGCGACCACGGGTGTAACATCATGCCCGAAACGTCAGATTACAATTAAACTTATTACGTGATTAAGAGCCGTTTGTCTTTAAAATATTTATTTACTTAAACTTTATTGCACAAAATGAAAGTACAAATGGTGGATTTAATGCCTCAAGGCATTCCCACTCCAACCACTGGGCCACAAAAAGAGCAAATATGAAGAAAATATAATATATGTATATGAGAAGATAGAGAAAATATGAAGGCTCTTTCAGTCCACTGCGAATGTATGTAGGCCTATTGATTTAAACTTTCACGATTTTCACTCATATTTTAAGGACAAACGGGTATTCATCGCGTAAACTTACTTTACGTTACGTCAGGATATATTAAACGTAAGCTTACGCGATTAAGACCCGTTTCTGTTTTTTTCATAACGGTTAAGTTAAATTTAATTTGTTCTTACTTTTATAAAGCTTTTTTCCACCACAGCTAAGGAATTCGAACCAGGGAGGCAGGGTTGCTACGGAGGCTCATTTGAATGACTTACGTTGAATTCGCGACATTATATGACCGCAGTAGGCGCTCAGAATAGCAGCTTTCAGAATAGTCTCGCTTAATGTTTATTCTCGTAGTATCTGCAGGTCATTGACCCGCTACGCCGTAGGCGTGCTACGCTCGTAGAAACGTACCAGCGACTATACTGTATCAGTTATGACGACTTTTATACACCATGATTAGGATAAAATGTCGAGTCTTTAAGATTACGAATATAGTTATTCCTATGAATCCAAATTGCTGAACTCCTTGACAACAGGCCGAAAGAAACAAATCGGGAGTCATGGAGATCCAGGAGGCCTTTGCCCAGCAGTGGGACAGCTATATAGGCTAGGAATAAAAACCCATGAACATGAACTCGTAGTTTGTCATAATATCATAGTTCTTAAGATAATGTTTAGTGATTTAAACTCGTCGATGATCACTCATATTTTAACGACAGAATGGACTTAATCTCGGCGTTATCGGTAACTAACCACTTCATAGATCGTTCACACTTACACGATACGGTAATCTATCCAACATGTAATAGCTCCATAAAAAGCTTATAAAGGGATCATCATCATCATCATCATCATATTAGCCGAAAGACGTCCACTGCTGAACATAGGGCTCCCCCAAAGATTGCCACAATGACCGGTCCTGCGCCACCCGCATCCAGCGGACTCCTGCGACTTTCACCAGGTTATCGGTCCACCTTGTGGGGGGCCTACCCACGCTACGTCTTCCGGTACGTGGCCGCCACTCAAGAACCTTCCCGCCCCAACGGCCATCGGTTCTACGCGCAATGTGCCCCGCCCACTGCCACTTCAGTTTAGCGATTCGGAGAGCTATTAGCTATAAAGGCAAATTAAATAAAAAAAAACATGGGACATCTCGCAAATCGAGCTAGTCCCACGGTAAGCTAAATTAAGGCATGTGATATTAGATGGGTCATTGTCAGTCCGAAAAACAAAATTTGTCCACTCGTTGGTCAAAAGTTAACAGCTATTATAAATTATAAATTTATGTTACGATTTTGATTGCATAGGGCTAAAGAGCGGGGAACCTAGTTGTACCGTCTATTGTTTTATCCCAAAATAAGTACAGGAATTCCTTAATTTTAAATTGTCCACCTAAAAGACGATAACCTAAACCTGACAACGACCCAGATACCCAGTGACAATATATGACAGCCGCGACGCCCGCGACCAAGGAACAAACATTTGTGATAAATAAAAACACAAATAATGCTCTCGCCGGGATTAGAACCCGGAACCTCTAGTTTTTGTAGGCAAGGTGACTACGGAGACTGTTAGTAATATGTTTAATAGAAGTTGATTTTTTCTAGCAGTTCATGTTAAGGTGCGGTTAAACTAAAAGAGCATTCGCTGATCTAACCTCCCACTCTACGAAATACGATCGGTAAACAAAACGTGATTGGTTGATTTCTTAGAACGGGCGCTAGAACAGCGAATGCTCTTTTAGTTTAACCGCACCTTTAAAATCAAGTATGTTATCACGCTACGCCTTCTTGTACCTACTACCTAGTACCTACGTGGCCGCCACTCGAGAACCTTTCCGCCCCATTTCTAGCAGTGGACGGCTTTCGACTGATATGATGATGATGATGAATGAATATTAAGTTTTACAACGTTTTATGACAATAATTAAGTTGATTCTTATCTCCACGACATTGAGCCCTATATTAAATTATTGTATCTTTGTTTCAGGTAATTGAACTTCCTGCAATCCGTGTTTTTCATGACTAAGAAACAGGCCAAACAACCGAAGTACTCTTAAACATCGTATATAGAATCTGGATGCTTATTAGATGCTTTTTAAAATATTGTCTTAAATATTCAGTTAGGCCCCTCGGATAATAAATCCCTACTGTAGGATTTATTGTTTCTTTTTATTAAACAAGTAAATCTTAATATTGATTTTATGAAAAAACCTCCACACATTTATCAGGGATAATTAGATTCATATATACACAAAACGATGTTTTATCATATTCCTGAAATAAATATACTGTAGGATTTAATGTAATTCTCTCGAACAAGTTAAAGTTTAGCTCCCCGACTATATAGTTTTATATACAGTGTTACCAATGGTCATGTGGCACATCGGGAGTTGTAGGCTTACCTTACGATGCTACGATAGCCACTTAACTTCAGGCGGCCCGTTTTTCAGCCGCCATAAACACACTATTGTCAAAGCGTTAGGGTAAGTACCATACAATGATGGTAACAGTATAACAAGTAAGAATAAGAAAATATTTATTGCCACAAAGTGAAATAACATCAAACTGCCCATCGGCACACAAACCTCTTCAAGGTTGCCAATGATGGGCCTTGCCAAAATTATTGTAATTTATAAAACTTTTTTAACCATAAATAAAAAAAAAATGAAAAAAAAAACACCACAATCCCGCAAGAAGTTTACTGAAATTATAGTCAGTAACTACATGGGCAAGTGTGAGAAAATTTTACTTTATACATTGAATGTGACAAAAGGAGCGGACTCAGAATATGTTGTGTCAGTCATACCGAATAAACTGACGATTACACAACGCTGGTTTTCAGGCCGCCCCTCTTTCACTAAGCAACATAAACAGATACTCGTAATTATGCGGGTAGAGGTCCATAACAGCTAGACACTAAATATGTAAGTTAATTTCTTTAGATCATTTCATAAAAAGATCTTGTCGAATAATAAAATACAGTAATACGGAAATCTGAAGACAAAAACAACAAAACTGTTTTGAAAAAAGTAAGTCCACCTGAGTTTCTTACTGGTTCTTCTCAGGAACGGTAGTAGGGTTTGAACCAGTAGTAGATTTTTTTTCTCTCTCTTGATAATGTCAGACGATTCGAAAATGCTTATTAATAAGCTTACTTGAATAAAGAATAGTTTGACTTTGACTTGACTTTGACTTTGAACGAAAACCTAAAACCAGTAAAAACAACTACCAGTAACAATTCAATTGTAATTAGTAATTACCAAAGAATACCTGTCCACCATTCATTCATTACACCAAGCCGCGCCCGCGTGACGAAATGGAACTAATTTTAAAAGGAACTAACCGAACTAATTATAAAATGGGGGGATCAGTGATTGACAGTCGCCAGTCATCGTGACGCGGGATGATTGGGCGGTTCTGTCATCCGGTGTGTGAACTGTAATTAGTGAATTAACGTGAACGATGCCACATACTGTGCTGACCTAATTTGTGGAGGATAACCCTTATAGGCTATTAATTCATAAACAAAGAAATATGTACATTCTAATACGTATACAATAAATAAAAGAATATGCAATGAACAGAATTAACACATGTACTTTTTGATATTTTTGATCCTCTTAGCTCCTTAAGTGTTAGCTGGAAGAAAGCCCTTAAAAAAGGACAAATTCGTGTTAGCACACGTACACGTACATTATATTTTATGTTATGTTTTGTGCGATGTGGAATTCAAATATGAAATCTCTGTTCTTGTGTCTGAAATTCTTTGCCTGGAATAACCTTATTTCATTTGGATTACATATTCCGTATTTCGTATCTCACCCCGGTTGCTACGGCGAAAATATTGTACAATATTAACTTGGCGAAACTGAGGTGTAAAAGCTGGAAATAAATCGTATAAACAAATAAACACACTACGAAGTGTGCATAAGAACGAGATCGTAGTATTTAGGTGGATTTTAGGAGGGCTATCAAACGTAATCGCATGCCGAGCAAGCTGGTTGGCGATCACAGTAATGTTTCCACTATGATGATACTGCTTCCACCATCAATATTTAATAAATTAATGGTCCGTTTCACGTCAATCTCTTAGTCGATTCTTACAACCACGAGAAGAGCTGGGGTGGTGACAAATATATTCTTACTGCCATCAACACGGCCAAGAGTGCTGTCACAGGTTACTAACTAAAACAGATTTATTCCATTTCTCACCGTCTCAAATTTACTCAGCATCTGACAAAGGGAACAAACCAAACAAAACAAGAAGCAAGTTTACTTTGCAACCGAACCTGCAGAACCGCAGCAAAAATGGCTCATGTGAACACAAAGGAGTTTGTACTTTGTGGAAACATACTAAAGAATGCTTTCATGACACGCGACGGACACTATGAGTTTCAATGTATGCCGTTTGGTTTCAAAACTTCCCCCGGTTTCGTAAGGTTAGAAATCGTTTGTATTGGAGGTAAAGTTTGTTCGGTGTTAAATTTTAAAGTCAATAGCTTTGGGTGTGTCAGATTGTGTATTGAACGTTTGTATTGACGTGTAGGTGGCGCCATTTTGCATTAAACCTTATTACTATCTCTTTTGCCATCGTAGCACTGTGGGTTATAAAAATAGAGCATTGGACTTACAAGTTAACAATTTTAATGAGAAATAATTTTACGGTGAAACTTAACATCTCATGTAATTATAATATAAGAGATCCAAGATGCCAATCACTAACGCTCAATAATGAATCGTGACAATAATATTGACTGAGAAAAAAACTTTCTTTTGGGACCCTTATTCTTTTTGAAAGACCTATTTGATGATACCCCACACAAGATGATTACAGCAAAATAAATCATCCACACTTTACTAGTATATTTTTTTCTACATTTGATTCTAGTACTTTGTCGGCGTGATTAATATGATGTATACCTGTACTAAGTTGCAAATTTCTAGTACTAGGGTGAATATCTGAGCGTTTGAACAGCCTAATTTTGGTGGCGTAATTTTTGTCGAAGTTTCTATTCCTTATAATGTGCTACTTTGTCATTTGATGGAGGCACGGTGCCTGACACAAATGACGAAGTATAACATTGAGACGTTCAGATATTCACCCACTAACGGTCACTGAGCTATGCTGCGGACAGATAGACGGACTTGGAGAAACTAAGGGTAGTTTACTACGGAACCCTAAAAACGCGGAAAATTAAGAAAATACAGCCGCGAAGGGTTGGCGGCGCATAGAATTATATTTTACCGCCTTTATCGACTGACATTCTGGTTGGCCAGAGATTACCTTTATAATTTTAATCAACACATTTCGTGACTCAAATAGCTAGAGGGCGCGTTATTTTAAATGTCTGTATTAATTAAATAAGCAGGATATAACAGTACATTACACAATAATGGATAATGTCAAGTCACTGTCCGCATTTCTGCTATTCAGAAATCCGTCTACGGCTTTACATTGACCGACCAGTATTATTTGGACGTCCGAATGCGTTTTATGGTTACAAAAATGTTATACTAGGATATAAATATATGTGGTGATTATTGGTTTATACCTCCTACGGACGCATTCATGCATAGGCTTAGTAAGGTGGATTTAGCGAATGCTCATTCTATCCCCCACTCTACGAAATCAACAAATTTCGATGAATCTCATTTTGGGTAACGAACGAATTTCGAAGAAAGACGCCCACTGCTGAACATAGGCCTCCCCCAGAGATTGTCACAATGACCGGTCCTGTAGGGTTAGCACACGATTTTTTTTGTCTAATTGTATGTGTATTTTAATTGTTTTTAGTTTACTATCTTAAGGTGAATTTAGATCAAGCGAGAGAATGCTCATTCTATCCCCCACTCTACGAAATTCGTTCGTTGCACACAAAGTGATTCGTCGAAATTCTTTTAATTCGTAGAGTGGGGGATAGATTCTATAGATAGATAGCATTCGCTCGTTTGGTTTAAATCCACCTTAAGGAGTGGCCGTGGTCCAGCAGTGGAGTAATGTAGGCTGATGATGTGATGTGGACATCTTATGGCTAATATGATGATGATATGAATGGGGAGAGTATCACGTAACTTAAAGATAAAGGTAAGAACTAAAAATAAACGAACTAAAAGTAAGCGGTTTTCGCTCGCCATGTGAGCCTTATTGCAATTAGCCTTTAAGTGTTTTTAGATACATAAATAAAAATAAAAATAAAAACATTTATTGCACGAAAAATAAAAGGAATTGGATGTACAGAGATCACTTTGGGCTAAGTAAATTATGCGCATTTGAGATACGTAATTTACAGGCCAGGCCAGCAATGTATGTACAAATAACAGAATACCCGTTAGAAATTATAGACATTTCCGAGAATTTAAGAGTAAGTTCTCATTCAGAATCTTTACATGATAACTTATAAAAAAGTTTTAATAAGAATATTGTACATGAAATAAAACTATGAAAACGGATGAACTCGCGTATATTAACTAACTTTAACTTCATTCCGACGTTTCGAACACTTTACAGGGTTCGTGGTCTGCGAATGTTCATGTGTAATGTAATCCTCGTGGTAACCGACGAAAATATTATGAGAATATTGTTTTTCATAATTGAGTAAACAAGGCATAAAATATACCTTAAAAGACATGTATATACACCGGTTTGGGCATGTTTACATAGATTGCTTGTAAAATTTAGAACATTCTCAATAGAAGTCTCGCTGTAGGTACCGCAGGAGACCGAAATAATTTGGTATCATGTCTTGCGCTTGCGTACACTGCAAAGATATTGTGGATGGTTTTAGTAAAAATGGTTGATGAATAGAGCCGAGGAAGTGTCGAGTCATTCTGTAATTAATAGAGCCTTCTAACGACTTTAGCTTGACGCAATTGGGTCATCGTGTTTTGAATGCGAGATGTTTCATGAGGATTCGAATGTGCCGTCGCCGTCAGATATATAGGAGCTGTCAGGGTGCTCATAAATATCTGTACAGGGTACTCAGCCAAGATAATTTTATATATTTATTAGGTATTTTAATAAAATGGTGTACAACACAGCAAATTTCTCCAAAAGGCATCTACGTGTTGGATCTATATCCCCGCGAAAGCCTATCAAAAATCCGGGACGTAATAGCCCGTGAAACAAAGGATATACAAATAAAATAAATATCTTTGGAGATTTTATGTATATCGACCTAGTTCTACGGTAAGCTCAATTAAGGCTTGTGATGTGGTAACCAAGTGACGATACATTTAATAGATAGAAACATAAAATATAATTTAATACTTAAATACATAAACAGCCACGACCAAGGGCCAAATATTTGTTTTGAATAAATATACAAATAATGCCCTCGCCGGAACTTGAACCCAGAACCTCCAGCTTCGTAGGCACCAACTAGGGGGCATACAAATTGTTATATGTATCTTCTCTTAGTAGGTAAAAGCCTTAATTGAACTTACCGTGGAACTAAGTCCATTTGTGTAACAATGAAAAAAAACTGACTTCTCCATGATCCCATCATCAGACCCCGAGACTTGGTGCTAACGAGATCATCTCGATTTGTTTTGAAGTCATTTAAAAAAGAATTTTCGAAATCGATTCAATTGATATTGAGTTATTCTTCCATTTATCGAGCACATGCTTAATGAAAATTTAAGATAATATTTTCTTCGGTTACCGCGAGGATTA
>JALPQI010013299.1:0-33265 GCA_025490895.1 Thaumatotibia leucotreta | reverse complement strand
TAAGTCTCCCTCTAGAAACCACGAATAGACAGAGTTAAGAATTAAACATTTTCAAATAGTCTTAAGGCATTCTTCTAGAGTCTTTCTATACTATTTATAGACCACGATATGCACTAGTAGATGGTTAATAGATAAGCTTGAGAGCTAAACAGAAGTATTTACCTGAGAAGTTTTAAAACCAAATTAACTCAACCCTGCCAACTTTAAGAAAAAAATTAATAGAAATAGACAACGATACGTATAATGGCGCATATCTCAAAAGAATAATGCTAAGGTAATATTACAAAATGGCGTGACAAATTTCTAACTTCTTATTTCATGCGCCTAGTTTTCATCGGCTAATACTGATACTTAAACTTGCAAAACTTGGTGCGGATGAAAGTTTCTCGCTGAATTTGTGTAAAACTCTCTTTCAATAAGAGCGCCCGCTTGAAATGTAATATTTAATAAAATATTAATCAAATATAAAAATATTAAAAAAATATATATTGTGTTTATATGTTTAAGCCATTTGTTTCATTCATAATATAGTATATTAAAAAGTATAGGACGATTTGTTACAGAGAATATATTCATAAAAGTACAAAAACAAGCCAAAAAATAGTTCGCTACAATAATTTCACAAAATATTAGGCAGTAAAAATGGCGTCTAGTTAAACTTGTCTAGAAAAATGATTTCTTTAAAACAAACTTTCTAAAGAATAGTTTGTAGTATAGCTCTAGTAAATGACAAGACTATTTTTACTTGTTGCAAACCAAACTTTCTAGTCGAGGAATAAACTGGTTTATGAGTGGTTTAAGATTACCTATAAACTGCCATTTTTGTATACTGGTTTAACCTTTCACAGTATTTCTAGACATCAATCAGAGAACTGGCATTTTGAGTGCGTTATGTATCATTTTGGATGGATTAATGCAGAACGAATTCAAGAAGTTACCTTCTTAAAGAAATTTGTTTTTTATTTGTTGACAATATGAAATAATGTAATGGTATAATCGCAACTTCGCGCCGCCGGCGTGCGCGCATGCGGAGTAGTCGCGACGCACGTCTTGACATGTTGAATTGTTTGGTGTATCCACGGTTCACGCGGCCGATTTGTAGCAGTTTTAATGTGTTATGTTTAGTTTTATCAGTGTATTTGAAGAGGGCGGAAAGTTTATTTTTGTGAATCGTATTAAATTAGGTAGATATATCTAAATTATCATATTCGTACCTATCTGTATGAAGTTTCCCCGATTTCTAAGAATGAACATTTGACACGCATGTTTTATTTATTTATAGGTAGGTAGATGGAACCATTTCGTAATTAAAATTATTGTCTAATCTTTATTTATTATTTTAATAATCTTACCCGCTTAATTCATGAGTAGCAAATCAGAATCGGAACTCCTTTTGCTCCTTCTTTGTATTTTCTTCTATTTTTAAATATTTGCTGACTCTCCGACGAAAGCCACCAGATCTTTTAATTTGTTTTACTGTCTCCATTGCATAAAGCCAGCTGATCTAGTAAAATTGCACTTATTTACATTATCTTTAAGCAAATAAACACTGGAACCACTATTTCACTAACATATTATTAGAATTACTGAAAGATATCTACAAAAGTAGTTTATGTAGACTTTAGTCTTTTTATAAACAAACATAAGAATACCACTAGCTAATACGGAATATCTCTAGAAAGTAAAATCTTAACATTTACCATCTTATCTAATAAAATACTGGAAAATAGGTACCTTTAGGCTTTATTAACTATTTATAGAACAATACGTCCTAAGATAATCGTCATACCTAGAAATGTACTTAAAATACGTGTTCTATAGATCAAATCATCTAAAAAAAATCAAATATGAGAAAAGATATACTATAAGGATACTTTTTCTTCATAGAAACCATTTATAGAAAGCCCTTATCTAAAAATAAACTGCGAATAGACTATCAATAGATAAATTCGTTTTAAGCCTTCAGGCCCATGTTACTTGGGTGCCCATAATCGCCACGCTGGGCAAGCGGATTGGAGATCGCAGTAATGTGACGCTGCTGACCATCATCAATCTTCTATCAAAGAATGGTCAGCGACCTTCAGCGACACTTCAATCCCATAGTCAGCTCTTACGATGCGGGAAGAGTTGAGGTGGTGACAAATGTGTTTTTACTGCCATCACCACCCGGCCAAATACAATAATATTTATATTGTGATTATACATAGCAGTTCAGAATCAAGGAAGCAGTGTCAGAACACAATGGATCCGCCGACCTCCGGTTCAGCCCTCCGGGCAAGGACCTCCACAACGACCCGTCAGCAGCCGACCACCGTACACGTGTGGTTATTATGTTGTGTATGTTGTGATTAATATTATAATTCTATCTCACAGTCTGGTGGTAGCCATTTTGGCTAAGGCATCTGTTGAGTACAGCGTACCCAGCATTGCCTGCCGACAACTCAGTTGGCAGAGCTCGGATACACGTAGGCCGGATCTACTGATGAGGAGGTCTGGAGCGGCAGGAGGGCTTTTTCCGATTAATAGGCAGGTTCCATTTCTTCTTTTTATTGTTCCTCTTTTGGTGGAGGTCAGCTTGACACTGCTCCATAGAAAACGCGTCGCGTATATATACATCACTGGCTGTGATTTTCAGCCAATCATAAAAACATGTCGACCAATCAAAAGGCAGCGTATTTCTGTTTCATGAAATCTCAGTCTGTTCCGTTCACTAATTCTGTTGGTCCGTAAATGCTGCGCGTTGATTGGTGGACTTCACATTGGTCGATTTATACTAGCCTACTTTCGCTAAGTTCTAATCACGTTTACCTAATTTTAATTAATCCATGCCGTAATGTTTACAATCATTGTTTGTAAATAAATACTACACGTGGTTATCCAACGTTTACAAACAAAAACACATGCGGAGTTGTTTACATTCTAAACAATAGGCGCTCGGATCTTCTATTGTTCTCGGTATACCTGCAATGTTTTGGGTTAAAACCTTTATTTTAAACATTGCGTTGGGTTATTGACCCAGGGGTCTATTGTATCATTTGAATAGGTAACTGACCTATATTTAACGGGTTATACCGTTACATTTCTTACGTAAATTAAGTTCTGGCGAGGTATCGAATGGTTCATACATAGTACAAAATGCGACATTTTAAATCTTATACGCTAAGTTCAGGCGATTAATATCAGCCAATAGGCGACGATCTAGGTTCGTTCATACATTTGCGTTCATGAAATTACTTATACATTACTGATTACTTATATCTAACTTAATTACGTGAGGATCATTTATTTACATGATTTATCTTATTTCTAGGCGTTCATCGGTCGTGACGTCGTGTCGCTAACATTAGTCCTCCTCCGTCGCAAGACGCCATGTTGCATGGGTATGCGACACGATCACGGAGTCGTCGTTGATGCGGTCGTCGGGCTCTGGGGGGCAGCGCAGCTCTGCGTCTCGCCGGCTGGCACCACGACGGCTATTTTGCAGGTGGGGCGCCGCATTACGCCATGCAGGGTCTTGACGTCAGCAGAGCGTGTTCTGCCGTCTGGTCCACGGTGTGTAGCCACGACGATCCCTTTCGGCCACGTATTGCGAGGGCCGTTAGGGTCCGCGATGATCACGATGTCTCCCGGCTGGATCTGACGCCCGCCGCTGGCTGAAGAACCGCGGGGTGCTAGTAGCGGGTAGACTTCTTTAACCCATCGCGACCAGAAGTGGTCGGCGAGGGCTTGGGCTGTTCTCCACTTCTTGTTGTCATCTTCTTCACAGGGTCCCAGTATAGGAAGATTGGCAGCTCGCAGTAACAAGAAGTGATTCGGTGTTAAAGTCTCAGGCGCGTTCGGGTCCACTGAGACATGTGTAAGTGGTCGTTGGTTCACTATATATTCTACTTCGGCCAATACGGTGTTAAATATCTCCTCTCGTGGTGCCTTGGTGTGTAGAGTGTACGCCATTGCTGATTTGATGGTGCGTACCATCCTCTCCCACGCTCCTCCGGCAGATGGGTTACCAGGCGGGATGAACTTCTATTCCATTCGTTGTTGTAGACCGTAGGCTCGAAGTATAGGTAGCCACTCCTTATGGGCTTCTTGGAGTTCAATAGCCGACGCCCTGAAGTTCGTTGCGTTATCTGAATACATAACGCGAGGCCACCCACGTCGCGCCGCGAATCGGCGTAACGCGAGTAGCGCGCTGTCGGCGGAGAGGCTGTGCACGGATTCCAAGTGCACCGCTCGTGTTGTGAGACAGGTATAGAGAGCGATCCATCTCTTCTCTCTTCTGCGTCCGATGGTGACATATACAGGGCCCGCATAGTCCACGGCTGCGCAGGTAAACGGTCGTTCGTATGCCGTTGTTCGTTCAGGCGGTAGATCTCCATGCGGCTGTACGCGTGGCGTCGCTCGGCGTAATATACAGATTGCGCAAGTTCGGGCGATGGACTTTACGACGGGTCGCAGGTGCAGAATCCAGTATTTCTGTCTCAGCTCGTTCACGATCGCTTCATTGTGTATATGCGCTGATTTCTTGTGTGTATGTGCGATCAGTAAGCGCGTATACACATCCCGTCCGTCAAGTATAACGGGCCTTGATGCAGTGTATTGAACTGGAGCGTTTCCTAGACGAGTCTTCATTTTCAACAAACCATCGCGGTCGATTTCAGGTGCTAATTGATATAACCTCGATCTTTTATCAATTTCTTCGCCGCGGCTGAGTGCTCGTAGTTCGTCAGGAAAGCTTCGACGTTGACTATTTTGTTGCCACATATGTTCCGCTCGATGTATGTGTGCAAGCTCTAATTTCTTCGTTCGGTCGCGACTTCGCAGCTTTTCTATGAATAGTAACACATAGGCTGTGCTATTAATGAGGCGTTCGTAACTGCTGAAGCGGTTGATATCTGGTAATACTGATGCTGGGTCTCGTTCTGTTCGTGTAGCATGAGTCATAGCGGTCTTGATGTTCTTGCGTTCCGGTAGGTTCTCTTTTTCAGTAGCGGTGACGTCGTTCGGGTTCTGTGGCCAATCTCGTTCGGGTAACCGCAGAAATGCCGGTCCTTGGTACCACCGATCGTCGATGGTGATGCGCTGGCTCGGTTTACAGCGCGTTCCATCGTCCGCCACGTTGAAATTAGTCGGCAACCATCTCCACGATTGTCGGCTTGTAAGTTCGGCGATCTCGGCTATGCGGTGACTGACAAACGGTCGATATTGTCGTGCGTCATCCCGTAGCCATGACAACGTAGTTTTTGAATCCGTCCAGTATGTGATGTCATCTGCAGTGTAGCGCTGTTCTTTCAGGATAGTTTGAGCGAGGCGCGCGGCGATCAAAGCAGCGCTCAGCTCCATCCTTGGCACCGATAGGATCTTCAATGGTGCGACTCGCGTTCGACTTGCGGCTAGGCTGACGTGCACGTCGTTTCCGACTTCAGTGCGCCAGTAGGCCACGGCGCAGTAGGCTTCGGTACTTGCGTCGGAGAAAACATGCAGCGTTCGACGTGTCGGATCCCTCGGCGAGTCGTACTGACGAGGTATTCTTAGTTCGGCGATGTATTTCAGGGCTTTCAGCCACTGAAAAAATGCTTCGGTGTCTTCTCGTCCTAATTCTTGATCCCAGTGCGTGCCCTTCGCCCAGACACGCTGTAGCAAGATCTTAGCGCTGATCACATACTGCGCGATGAGTCCTAGCGGGTCGTATACAGACATAACTGTAGATAGGACTTGTCTCTTCGTTGGCGCTCGATCGCAGTTCTTGATGTCTTCTGGCACGCGTAGTAGCTTCGTGTTAAAGCTAAGCGTGTCTGTGCTAGGGTCCCACACCATGCCTAGCACCTTCTGTGATTTTTCGCCTAGCATCGTCGTAGGTTCGCTTGATCGCAGTTCGTTCGGTAGTTCTTCGATCAATTGACGATTGTTGCTAGCGAAGCCTCGCAGGTTGAATCCTCCCTCGGCGTGTGACTCGCGTACTTGCTTGACAGTTCGATGCAAGTCCTCCTCGGTCTTGTAGCTAGCCACGTAGTCGTCCATGTAGTGGTTGTTCTTGATATCATAGACTGCCTCGGGGTATCTCGTTCGGTTGTCTTCGGCGTTCTTGTTGCGTACAAGATGTGCTAAACATGGGCTGCTCACGCATCCGAACAGCACCCGTGTTAACTTGTAGATGTGCGGCGTGCGGTCTCGCTCGTTATTCCTCCATAGGAATAGCTGGCTGGCTTGATCTTCATGCTTCAGATGTATTCGCATGAACATATCTTGAATGTCCGCTGTCACGGCGAATGGATTCTCTCTGAAGCGCAGCAATATTCCCAGCAGGCTCTGAAGAAGGTCTGGACCGCAGAGAATGAAGTCGTTGAGACAAAACCCTTGACATTTTGCCGCAGCATCGAAGACAGCACGCATTTTTTTGCTTCTGTAGGTTAACTACAGGAAAATGCGGTAGATAAAAGGTAAGATCGCTGACCGGCGGCTCGTTCAAACGTACGGCGTAACCCTTTTCGATTAAAGCTCTTATTTGCTTGCAGTAATCTTCGGCGAACTTCGGGTCGCGTCTCATTCGCGATTCAAGGTTCAATAACCGCGAATGCGCCGTAGTGTAGCTGGCCGGTAGTTTGACGTCATCTGTAGCCCACAGCTGTCCAACTTCATAATGATCTTCATGTTTCACGACGCTCGAATTGAAAAGGTCGACAGCTCGTTGATCCGCGGGCTTGACGTTGTCTTTGCTCGAAACTCCCAAAGCTTCTATCGCCCAGTGTTTCTTTAATTGTTCATCGAGTTCATCTTGTTCAACGCGACAATGCAGTACAACTTGCTCGTTCGTTTTGATTATCTTCGGCCGAAATCCGAAGAAACACCATCCCAAGCGGCAGCGTATGGCGGCGGGATCGAGTTCGCCTGCCATCCTTATCTCGTGCGGTATGCATAGCTGCCAGTGGTCGCCTCCGATGAGCATTTGCGGTACTCCCGTAGTGTAGCATTCATCGGCGAGGTCCTTGAGATGTTCGTACTTGATCATATCGGCTTTGTTTATGATCTGGCTGCGTAGTCCGATTCCGCGTACTGTTCGCAGCGTGATGTCGTAGCCTGTCCCACCTCGCGCTGACCGTATCTTCGCCTTAACGGTAGCTGTGTTCGTTCGGTGCGCGATATCGCCTATACCGCGCACGCATAGCGGTGAAACAGGGCCAGACAATCCGATCTGTTCGGCGATGTCCTCCTCGATAAGGCTCAGTGTCGAGGCGTCGTCCAACATCGCGAAGATGTGTGCTTCTCCGCCCGGGCCGCTCACGGTGACGGGCAGTACTTTAAGTAGCACATTAGCAGGTTCGATCCCCGAGGTAACGTATATGCGAGCGGTATCTGGTTCATCCTGCTCGTTCGGTTCACGTGTTATCTCGGCCTGCGTGGCGCGCGGCGCGCGCGTGGTGGGGGCGTGGCCTGTCCTCTCTCCTATAGAGTACACCGGCGCGGTCGTAGTGAGATGTACTGCGGCTTCAGTCTGTACTTCTTGCTTATCCGCGTGTAGCAAGCGATGGTGGGGATGCGGACAGCCTGGCACGTCGCATCTCTTCGCTCGGCAGTACTGGCGCTGATGTTTGTCGTTGAGGCAGCGAAAACACACCCTGTTCAGTCGCGCCCAGTCCCATCTCGCTCCGACGGGTTGGGCAGCTAATTTGCGGCAATCTGTCGTTCCATGAGTTCCTCCGCAATATAAGCAGATTGCGCGCGGGTTCTTCGTGGTGGCGTTCGTAGTGTATACCACTTTCGAGGACAACGGCTGCGACGAGCGCGACTGGGACAGAGCAGGGCGGGCAACCGGTCGGTTCGTGTTGCGCTCATACCGCGCCTGCGCTGACACGGAGTTCGATGTCGCGGTAGCAGTCCGTCGCGATGTTAGAGGGGCTCTGGCGTGCGAGTATTTCATTTCCTGCTCGCTCTCGTACATCAGGAAGTCCGACAGCTGGACTATTTCAGCTTCGTCTGAGTAGCGGTGTGCGCGGGCGTAGTCACACCATCGGCTTCGTAGATGGGGGCTCAGGCGGTCGGTGATTTCCCTTATTAACATGGGATTATCGGCGTAGTGACGGCGGTCGATGTCCATAACTGTAGATACTATGTTTGCGATCTTGATTGCGAAGTTATTTAGGTCATGCGCTGTCGGCCCGACGGTAGGCAGCCGACGCAGGTCTTCTAGTGCTTGGTCGAGTAGTACTTCGCTCCTTCCGTACTGTTTCTTCAATATGCGCATGATGAGGTCTGGACGAGTAGCTGTAGCCAGGACGTGCTGGACGCAAGCCTTGGCTTCTCCTTTCAGCGCCACTCGCAGTCTCGCCACGTTCTCGTACTCGGTGAACTTGTATCTTGTCGCTGTCTCGTTGTATGTGTTATAAAAACTGCGCCACTCGCTGACATTACCATAGAAAGCAGGTAATTCGTATATTTCTTTCGGTGCAGGTCTCGCAGCCCTCTGCATTTTTTCAAATATCTCGAACATACTGGCGGCGATGCTCTCCTGTGTCGAGATGTGCGTTCTTGGGGTTCTCGCATCCGGACTCGGCGAACGCGAGTACTGTTGCCTCCTTCTCGCGGAGGTCTTCGGTTCGGGGGTGAACGGCCTTTCACGTTCATAGGCTCGTTCGGGTTCAGGCGAGAGTGACCTCTTCCGTTCGCGGGTCCTCTCTAGTTCGGGGCTCGGCGATCGCTCAGCAGGCCTCCTCGTTCTCGGAGTCTCGAACATCGAGCGTGGTTCAAGGTTCGGTGCTCGACGTTTCGATGCCGGCTCGCGTGTCTCGTACGCCCAATCCTCAGGTTCATAATTCCTCGTAAGCGCCTCAGGTTCCGCGGCCTCGATCCCCAGCCGCAACGCTTCGAGTTTTTTGTTCAATGCTTCCGCTTCGCTTAGAAGTCTTCTTTGTTTTCCCCGTAATTGTTGCATAAGTTCAATGCTTTTGTTCCATGGTTCTATTGTTCGGTGAGGTGCGAAGGATACTTGTCGTGTCCGATCATCCTCGCGAAGTTCCCGTTCCGTATAAGTTCGTACGGAGTCGTCGTTCGGCGCGCTCGTTGGCGCTATAGCGCTTGCGGCACGTGTGTCCAGCGCCGTGGGCGCCGGGCGACTGACTGTGCGCGCATGATCTAACGCTCGCTCGAGTGTAAGCGTTCCCCCGTCGGCCGGTTGCGATGTGGGCGGGGCTAATGGCTCGCTCCCCTCCATATGCCCACGTGCGTCGCCGGCCTCACTGCCGTCAGTACTGAGTTCGTCCTCGGTGCGCGAGGCTCTGGCTCGTTTCATTTCGGCGGCCTCCGCTCCAGCCGCTAGAAAGCGTCTTCGTTCTTCATCGTCGTGAATCGACGACATTGATCTCGTCGTGATTCTTCTTCCCGTCATCGCTGCGGTGCTAAGGTTCCGGGTTCGTGCACGCAGTCGATGTCTCAGCTTCAGTCTGAGAGGTCCGGGAACACGATGCGGAGTTTCAGTAGATCGGTCGCTGCGTGTATCCGCTGAGTCAACCATCCGTAGTTCGGTCCGAAGTAGTTGACGTTGCTCGCAGAGGTTCGGACTGGTTCGCTATCCGGTTCGAAGGACCAAAAATGTTGAGTACAGCGTACCCAGCATTGCCTGCCGACAACTCAGTTGGCAGAGCTCGGATACACGTAGGCCGGATCTACTGATGAGGAGGGCTGGAGCGGCAGGAGGGCTTTTTCCGATTAATAGGCAGGTTCCATTTCTTCTTTTTATTGTTCCTCTTTTGGTGGAGGTCAGCTTGACACTGCTCCATAGAAAACGCGTCGCGTATATATACATCACTGGCTGTGATTTTCAGCCAATCATAAAAACATGTCGACCAATCAAAAGGCAGCGTATTTCTGTTTCATGAAATCTCAGTCTGTTCCGTTCACTAATTCTGTTGGTCCGTAAATGCTGCGCGTTGATTGGTGGACTTCACATTGGTCGATTTATACTAGCCTACTTTCGCTAAGTTCTAATCACGTTTACCTAATTTTAATTAATCCATGCCGTAATGTTTACAATCATTGTTTGTAAATAAATACTACACGTGGTTATCCAACGTTTACAAACAAAAACACATGCGGAGTTGTTTACATTCTAAACAATAGGCGCTCGGATCTTCTATTGTTCTCGGTATACCTGCAATGTTTTGGGTTAAAACCTTTATTTTAAACATTGCGTTGGGTTATTGACCCAGGGGTCTATTGTATCATTTGAATAGGTAACTGACCTATATTTAACGGGTTATACCGTTACATTTCTTACGTAAATTAAGTTCTGGCGAGGTATCGAATGGTTCATACATAGTACAAAATGCGACATTTTAAATCTTATACGCTAAGTTCAGGCGATTAATATCAGCCAATAGGCGACGATCTAGGTTCGTTCATACATTTGCGTTCATGAAATTACTTATACATTACTGATTACTTATATCTAACTTAATTACGTGAGGATCATTTATTTACATGATTTATCTTATTTCTAGGCGTTCATCGGTCGTGACGTCGTGTCGCTAACAGCATCCTAGAAACCAGATCTAAATCGGTTTCCTTACAATTCTTTTTGAAATTATTATTTTGCCGATGTGTATACCTACAGTGTATTTTTTTATTTATTTCGGGTCAAATTTGAAGTCATACTTATTGATGATATTTTGCTATGGCACCGACATCCGATTCGAGAAAAAAATGTGTTGTTCGATACAAACCCTGAGATAATAGTAGGTGGAAATAAAATAAATATCTTGGGACATCTTACACAAATCGACCTATTCCCACGGTAAGCTCAATTAAGGCTTGTGATGTGGGTACCAAGCGACGATACATATAATAGATAGATACATATGGATACTTAAATATACGTAACTACTTAAATATGTCACCGTAGGTACTACTGTAAATACCGTTAGATTACGGTTTACCTAGCGAAATTGTAAACTATCGAAAGATTGACTCTGCGTCATATTGTTTATAATCTGTAGAGTAGAAATCGTCACATTGTCAAATGACTCTCTGATTGGTCAGTTCTATGGCCTCTATGTTTACTTGCCATAGAGTTAGAAATCAAACACAAATGTATTTCATTTAATGCCCTCGCCGGGATTCGCCGAGATTCTCGAATCAGATGTCGGTCCCATAGCGAAAGTTCAATTAATATGACCTCCGAATTGACCCTCTAAAATTTAGCCGGTGAATAAAAAATCACTCTGTATGTAATAGCAATGTTTATTAAATTGATACATCGTTTATCTAATACCATTCAATTAACAGACTACCAATTCAAATTCCATACATACCAACAATACGAATGTCTAAAAAGATTTCGTCGAATTGTAAACCTCCTCCTTTTTGAAGTCGGTTAAAAAGCAATCAATTCTACTTCAGCCTTAAACTCACCTTCAAGTTAATTTACTAAATACTGACCCTACTAGCCTGCGCGGAAAGTGTTGGCATCTGGCGGTAGGGTTGCCACCCGTACTTAAATATAACGTATTGTATTCTATTTTGACTGTTTGTACTTTATATTTTACGAAACACATAAAGTACGCCAAAATACTTCATTTGTGATCTTGTTTAATGAATGGTACCTAATCAATATATTTCAAGCAGATAAGAATAGAATAAAGCACTTTGTTTTTATGCTGTGTACTTTTTAATTTGGAACCGTCATACGACAAATACTTTAGGTATATGTGGCGTGAAAAGGTGGCAACCCTATCTGGCGGCAAGGTAAGCCCAAAATTTTGAGAAAAGGAAAAAAAATAACACCATATTCCTGAGGCTAAAAGGAGCCAATACCATGACTTTGCAAGTATCGGTAACGTTCGGTTTTACTCGATACGTAAAGCAGGCCATCGCGCTCGCTCCAATATGTAAGTGCGAGCGCGATAGCATGCATTACATATCGAGTAAATCCTTTACGTACGTACTTTCCAATTCCTACTTGATGCTTAGCCAAGTTGCCAATCGCTAGCGCTTGGTAGCGTATCGTAGTTTTCCCTCTCTGTCACTCTTCCATATTAGTGCGAGAAAGACAGTTGGCTGCCTTTCGTTTACGATTGACGATTAAGCGCTAGCGATTGGCAACTTGGCTAAGCACCCTGGTTCCTTTATATTCCGAACAGATACTACTGTTAATTATTGACAATTAAAAACACAATAAATTGTAATACAACGTGCATCACGACTGCAATTTTGTAATAATTGTTGATTCTACAATCATCATTAAATTTAGGAAGCGGATAAATGAAATGTTAAAGCTTCGAGCAAGTAATTTGCCTGATTGTAGTTTCATGAGTAACTTATTTTGGTGATTAGCAAAAGATAACAATTATTTATTTTAGAATTAGGTAAGGTAAACGTCTAGTCGAATTCATAAATATACAGGGTTGATCAATCCAAATCGGTCAGTATGGAGGTTTTGGAAACCATAACAGATAGCGAAATCTTGTCTTAGGAAGCAAGGGATCGATTTTAGTAAAAAGAAAAACTGCATTCATACAATTACAAAAATACTTGCACCCGGCCCAGGAATCAAGCCTGCGCTGTATGAAAATAGTACACCACCTAACTAGTGCGAGAAAACTTGAAATGAGGGCGACAATCACCTGAGTTAAAAAAAAGTTTTTGCATGTGTAAGGGACGATTTTTTTCATAGCAAGTGCGTCAAAAAGAGAAATTACCGCGCGCGAAGCGTGCGCAAAGTTCGTTTTTGCGCACTAGTTAGGAAAATAAAGTTCCGTTATTATTATTTGCATATCGGTTGTGTCGCTCTTAAAAAGTAAATGTTACTAAGAAACATGATATCTAAAACTAAAAAAATGCATTGTTTTTAAACAATGAAGTTTTATTTTTCAATTCTTCAGTGCCGCCGCCGGCCGGCCCTTTGACTTTGTATGGGGAAGTTACAAACTTTGCTTACCACTCTTTTCAAGTGGACTTTTTTTTATTACAACTAAACAAAAATTCAAACTAACTCATAACCCGATTATTTTGAAAAAAAAAACAGTCAATACAAACTCGATTTTTTGTTATGACGAAGATAAGGCAAATACCGCGATCGACCGTGGCGTCTCAATACTCAACCAAACAATTACATAATTGTTGTATGTAAATACTTCTGGTTTATATAATTATTTGACCTCTAGAGCGTATCAGTAAGACTATTATATTCAATGAAATTATCAATCTGAATATCAAAGGTATCAACATTTCCAACTATTTTCCACTTATTTTAAACAAAAACTCTTGTGATGCTCATTCATACTAAAATTATATTTCATTCGGGTTATTTATTTATTTAATCTTTATTGCACAAAATAATAATCATACAAAAGGCGGACTTAATGCTATGAAGCATTCTCTACCAGTCAACCATCGGGCAAAACAGAGAAACTGTGAGCGGAGCAAGAGAAGCTAATACTTAAAATAAACAATGAATAAAATAACAACTGATACAATACTGAACACACTATTACATAGATAATAATACTTATACACACTAATATATACATAAATATGTAAATAAATAACTATGCACATACATAAATACAAATGCAGATAGAAAACACTAAGGAGACCTATTAACAATGATTAGTTCCGTCAGCAAAGTAATCACATACACTTCTTTTAAAGGCGAACTTGCTTCACTTTTTGCTTTTTGCTTGATTCACTTTTTTAAATCGAAAATTGCTCGACATGTTATGACTGTAAAATACTTTTGTTGCTTTTTCAAAAGTCAATCGCCATGGCTGCGCGACGAAGACTGGGGGCAGCCATGGCGAGTAACTCTTGAAAATGCTATTCATACCTACCTATATGGAGTGAAACATATCGACCATTTTTTGACTTGAAAACGTGAGTTAGCCCACGTGAAATATAAAAAGTATTTTTAACTTATTTTTTGGCCATCCTGTATCTACCATAGTGTAGGCTACACTGGTAGCTATAGAGTCAAAGACAAAATAAGGTGTACACAAAAAATTTCAAAAATATGTCCCAGTGCACTCTAATTCTGTGTAATAAGAACGTCGTAACATATTTATGCCGTGTGCCGTTTTTGCCGTGTGGTGACGGCAGTAAGAATACATTTGTCACCACCCCAACTCCTCCTGCGGGTGTCGTAAGAGTCTACTAAGGGATTGAAGTGTCACTTACCATTATTTGATAAAAGATTGATGATGGGCAGCAACGTCATCATATTGGACACATTACTGCGATCGCCAATCCGCTTGCCCAGCGTGGTGATTATGGGCATTTACCTCCTAATGCGTCTATCTATACGCATAGTTAGTAGGAGAGGCTTACGTCCAGCAGTGGACTATCATAGGCTGATGATGATGATGATGATGAACATATTTATGAGCGGATTCTTTCGATACTTATTTTTGCACTTGACTGTACATCAGCTACTTTATACTATTAATTGTAACAAGGTCCACCGATGTATAACCGTGCACCAGCAGAAAACAAAAAAAGGTAAACAAACATAGAAACATACATTTCATAATCACGCTCTTTTATAACACGGTCTTGGTCATCATCATCATCGTCAGCCTGTGATAGTCCACTGCTGGACGTAGACCTCTCCTATTAACTATGCGTGCTAATGCGTCTATTAGGAGGTAAATGCCCATAATCGCCACGCTGGGCAAGCGGATTGGCGATCGCAGTAATGTGTCCACTATGTTGACGCTGCTGCCCATCATCAATCTTTGATCAAATATGGTCAGTGACACTTCAATCCCTTAGTCGACTCTTACGACACCCGCAGGAGGAGTTGGTGTCTTGGTCATACCTGGTGGTATTTAGTTAGGTTCTGTGGCTTATTAGTTTAAACTTTTAAGTTTCAAACCTTAAATCTTGATATCAAATACATTTTTACTTCATCATCATCATCAGCCTATAATAGTCCACTGCAGGACGTAGGCCTCTCCTATTAACTATGTGTATAGACGCATTAGGAGGTAAATGCCCATAATCGCCACACTGGGCAAGCGGATTGGCGATCGCAGTAATGTGTCCACTATGATGACGCTGCTGTCCATCATCAATTTTTATCAAATAATGGTCAGTTACACTTCAATCCCTTAGTCGACTCTTACGACACCCACAGGAGGAGTTGGGGTGGTGACAAATGTATTCTTACTGCCGTCACCACACGGCAAACTTGACTGATACTTGACTGTACCTAATACAGATTATATCCACAAGTAATCTTTCTCAGAAGATTCACGGCAGAGCAATGCGGATGCAATTTACATGCGCAGTGACATGATAATAGCGTCTATTACATATGTATTACCATGTATTACTCGCTACATCTTATTAGAGTAGGTATACAGGTTCACTGGAAATCGGTTAAAAAAACTTTATTTATCGTCTATAATTATTTATAATGTGTATTGTTTATAATGCTGTTTGTTTCTAAATATTATATGTATATAGATTTACACACTGTGTTCTCGGTTTGTTTAGTTTAGCATTTTGTGTTACGTGATGTAAAGCGCCTACTGGAAATTAATAGCAATATTCTCTTTCGCAAGACTTACGACTTACGATATCCGATTGCTTATTTTTCTTCATAAAAAAATATTTTAAGTAATAAGTCAATAACTTTAATAATAGCTATGTACAACTATCAAATGTAACAGGGTTTCAAATACTATCTTATTTTATATCTACTTATTTTCACTTATGTCATTCATTACACAAACCTTTTTTTACATTCCAATGAAATAAATAAATTAAAGAACTCATTATTGTAATGATAATAATTAATTATCATTTATCATAATGAATAATGTTTATGATACATAAATAAAATTATGCCAGACTGTATTTAGAAATACGTGGTGCTCTTATACTATAATTTCGCAATGAAAGACATCGGGGGTGTAGCTCAGATGGTAGAGCGCTCGCTTAGCATGCGAGAGGTACGGGGATCGATACCCCGCACCTCCAATTCACTTTTTGCTTTTTTTATTTGATCATATTTTTTCTAGCAACATGTTATATTATTGGTCTATTTTAACGACCTGACCTGTAATATTTTTTGGAATTAAATCTTGTTTCAACTTTCACATTATTATTTATTTTAGACTTTATTGCACAAAAGAACACCTTAATTAATAATACAAAAGGTGAACTTAATGCTATGAGATATGAGACATTCTCTACCAGTCAACAAAGGCAAAGCAGAAATTGTAGGTATTGCATTTAAATATAGGTCATACTCGTATGTATTTCATATAATAATATGATCATCATTAATTCATTACAGAGATTATTTTTAACTACTTTTTTATTGCCTACATTACTACATTATCAAATACTAATAAAGTATGTTTAATTGCCCAGAAAGCTTTATATAAATCGCATCGCCTTGAGGGAGATCGTTATTTTCATATTAAAAATCAGGTTAATCATAAATTAATCGGCTGCACCGATTTTGATGCAGTTAGCGACTCGAATGATCTAATTTCGGCCTTGCGTGATGTTATAATCTAAATATTATCGTTACATATACATTTAAGAAGGTTAAAAGGCTTAGGGCTATTTAATGTTGTTTTGTAAAATAATATTTTATACAGGGTGGTAAAGTTGAACGGGTCATGAATGGAGAAAGTCATAAAATTATAAGAAAATTATACATTTTTCATCACACTTGCTTTCTAAGTGCGCTATTGCTTGCATGCGTCGTGGGAGTAATATAAAAGTGAAATTCCCTAGTGAGTAATAGAAATATGAGTACATCATTTAATAATATAATGTCTTAAAACTATTTTTTTTTTGCTCGCAAGTGTGATGAAAAACATTATATACTATGCATCACGGTCGGGAAGCGGAATACTAACTCGAGTCATTAAAACACTCTCACATCTCGTTATTAGCAATACCGTAGATGCACAAAGTGATGTACTATTAACAAAAGTGTAATTTCATTAATGGAATTAAAATATTATTGCCTCTAATTACTAATTAGGTACGTTTTTACGGTTATTATTACAACCAAAAGCAGCTTTACAGAGTTGTTTTTTTTTATTACTGTTAAATTCAAAGAAAGCTTATTTAGGTTAAATATAATTAATTTCTCAGCAGCATCATAGTGGACATAGTACTGTGATCGCCAATCCACTTACCCAGCGTGGCGATTATGGTAAGATACATCCTCAGGCGTATATGCGTAGTTAATGGGATGATGTGATGATACAGGGTGTAACATCGAAACTCAACTAAAGTCAAGTCAGTCTATTTGTTGTATAATTTAATATATATTGTATTGTAATAATGAATGCGTGCTTCATGCTAAATAGCGTAGGCGTAGCTGTCGTGAGCGCACTAAATACTCGCAAATGTCGGCGGCGCCCGGCGGCCATCTTTGTTTTGAATACGTTAGGTACCTATTCGAATTCCGAACGTCAATGCGAGTGATAATTAGATGGATGTGTGGGATAATTGGCCGGAGTAATTGGACAAGGTAATGATGATTTATTGATTTTCTGGTTATTTGTTAGTGACAAGGTATGAAGTATATATTTGGTGTATTAATGTTTCTGCGGACCGTACATGAATACATATTTTCCGCAAAAAAAACATTTTATTTTGTTTTAAATAGGTATAGGTACCTAGTTGTTCAAAGTTACCTACTTATTCAACTATTTTATATTGGATCAAAATATGATTTTAAATGTCTATGTTTTTGAATGCAGTACGGTCGAGGAAATTGAATGTTTAGCAGTTTATGGCTCACTTTACATTGGACGTGCTTAGTACATAGAAAACTATCAAATTAATTTGAACCGCAAAGTGCTAAACATTCAATTTCCTCGACTGTAGGTATCTACAAAGCCGACGAGAAGTTCTACCGGTCCTACCGTATTTTGGTGGAAAGCAAGTTTAATTTACCTCCTCTATTGGGAGATATCCCTACTAACTCGATCAATACTCAATACCTATTTCCGTCCGTCCTTCTGTCACAGGCTCACAGCCAATTTACTCGACTTACAACGATTTTTGATCTTCCCGAGTGTTCCCTTTGTGTGCGAATCCGACTCACACACGAGGCACGAGGTGTATATAAAAATGCTCAAAAATTTGTCCCAGTGCACTTTAATTCTGTGTTATAAGAAAATCGTAAAATATTTATAAGAGAATTCTTTCGATACATATTTTACACTTGACTGTTGTACTTGGCCGGTTTTTATTTGTTTGTAGTCCAGGAAAGTAAGGTAACAACAAGTAACAATTATAAATATAATTAAACCTTTAAACTCACGTAGACCTTAGCGTGAACGCGGGCTCAGTGCTTGATAATGGAGACCTAGGCTCTCCAAAACATGTCGCGGGCAGTGACTAAATATACGTGAAACACTTAATATCGTTCGCCCTGTAATATTAAAATTTATATTTAATATGTCTCACGAAAGTTTAAATTCAATAAAGTAACAATGTTATGAACAACAAAGACTATTGACCGTAAATGTCAAAAATATCAGCATTCTCATAACGTCTCACTGGAGCCGTCCTTGGCCCTGACCACGCTGACTGACAGGAGCAGCAGATAGCATCGGGTCGCGACCTGCCCGTGCCAGCAATGAACTATGCGGTGCTTGGAATGCTGGCAATGCTGGCCAAGGGCGTTTCTCAGCGATCTTCACTTTACTTGTCGAAAAACTATCTGCCGACTGAAGGCATTATACTACCTGCGTGCGCTGTAATATTCGGCACCAGTGTGCTTACCATAAGCTGTACGCGAGTACGAGTGGGATGGATAGGCAGTAAGTTCACGTTAACAACGCGACGGCAGTTCATGGTACGGCTACATGTCAAAATGAGAGGGTTAGCAGTATGCCCTCAGTCGCCAGATAATATTGCAGTGAGCATATAGGTACAGTTGCCAAATTTTGATTTTTATTGAAGGAACGCGAATAGACCAGCATGAATGTCCATCCAAGACAAATCGAATACGAAGAAAACGAAAATTTCTCGTTCTTCTTCTGTGCTCTTTTGCTCCAGCGAAGACGTGATAGTAATGACAGAGAGAAATACCTGAAGTGCAGTGTTTGGGTCAAAATTATTTTCGTTGTCATATATTGTGTCCCTAAAAAGCGTGACACAGTTGTGATTTTTGTATGAGATGATGTTTTGTATCCAATGATGGATGGATTAAAAGAAGAGTGAAAGAGTGTTTCTTTTTCGCCTACAAACTGCTATGCAGTTTGGTGAAGATTTAAATAGATTTTTTGTAATGTGTCTTTAGGATTAAACAAAAAAAAATCTAGCGTGAAAAAGAAATACAAGTTCACCGGATTTTTTTATATACTGAGTCGAGACAGCAACTAGAAGCGTGACAGAGTGGTATGAAACAAGACAACGAAAAGAATTTTGACCCGTTTCCAATGTTCTAATGAGTCTGTATTTGTCTTTCTTTCCACTTCTTTGTTTTCGAAAATCTCCAAAAGGCACTATAGTGATCAAAATATGGGGCAAAACGCCAAAAACATGAAATGAACTTAAAGAGCAATAAAAATATTCGCACGAACGTAAGGATTAAGGATTACAATAAAAAAACCCATATACCTAGCTAGACTATCAATATTTTTATGGTTCTAATCACTGATAACAACCATAACAGATTCCTGTTTTCCTTCGAACATGGGATTTCAGAATCGCCCTCCGCCATAACGAGCGACGCACGCGCATCTGACTCCATCCGATTCATTCCAAGCTCAAGTGGCAAAGGTCGTGACGACTGCCACGTCTTTATCTGAACAGTCACGTCTAAAAATATATATACTTTCCGGAACGTATGCCCATGGCACAAAGATCAAAATCGTTAGTATGTTTTTGGATGGTAATATTATTGTTGTTCGGTTATAGGTTAACAAAGCTGTAGCAATGCCAATTTGGTAAATGATATCTAGGTTACGGGGAAGGCCAGTTGATAGCGATTGCTGATGGCTAGTGATCAGAACTTTGAGTGCAAAACTTTAACAAAACTTATGAAGTGACATGAAATAGCACATATTATACCCATAAAATATACGTACCTATTTAAACACCCAAACAATGCAAGTTTAAGATTCCGAGCAGGCAATAAAATTGGATAATGATTTTTCAATGACATTCGATTTTTTCTTGGCTAAAGTGTTTCCTTGGATGCCGCAAACTATAGGCGGGGACGAGGCAGGCCCAGGCGGAGATGGCGGGACGACCTGGACACCTTGGCCAGACTTGGCACCGAACCGGGCGCTGTGGAAATCTGAGGGAGAGGCCTTTTCCCAGCAGTGGGACACCCCTAAAGGCTAGAAAAAAAAAATTTCCTATGGGACATATGTGTCAATTTTAAAGTTTTATTAAAGTTTTGCACCCATAGTTCCAATCACTGCTGATGGCACTGCATACGATTTTGACAGTTTTCTGAAATGTGTTCGTAAGTTGGAGATATTCGGAACTTTAAGTATATTTTACATCTAGTGGCCCTGAGGGCCTAGCCTAAAGTAACCAAACCAAAGCATCCGATGTAGATCTTCGATTCGCAACACCGGTATGGCAGTGCGCGGGGCACATTGTACGCAGATCTGGGGGGCTACAACGATCTTCTAATGCGATTATGTTTAGGACATTATTACTTATAAATGTTGTGACTTTTAGAGACTTTACATCTCTTGTTATTATTATTATATTTCAATTAGTTTAAAATCAATTTTATGTTTTTTTTTTAATGCATGTTAGTTGTAAGATGTACCATCATTGTTTGAAAAAATAATTCCCGCCAAGTTTCTTACCGGTTCTTCTTGGGTCAGCGGTTTAGGGTTCGAACCGGAACTAGTTTTCATATCTAGACGATTCAAAAGAGTTTGTTGCTATTCCAATTTGAATAAAGAATTATTTGACTTTGAATTTGGCTTTGGACCTTAACTGAATCGCGATGTGTCAGTTTCATACAACAACTGCCAAAAACTGACAAACCCAACATAAACTGAATCGCAGTTAAAGGTGCGTTCAAACCTTCAAACCAAATGAGCATGCGCTGTTCTATCGCCCGTTCTACGAAATCCACCAATCACGTTTTGTGTAACGATCGAATTTCGTAGAGTGGGGGGTTAGAATAGCGAATGCTCTTTTGGTTTGAACGTACCTTAAGAGATCATGGTAGCCCCTGGCTGTTGGGGTTGGGACGGAAAGGTTATCGAGTGGCGGTCATATACCAGAAAGCGCAGCGTAGGTAGTCCCCCACAAGTTGGACTGATGACCTGTGTCGCAGGAGTCTGGATGCGGGTGGCGCAGGACCGGTCATTGCAGCAATCTTTAGGGGAGGCTTTCAGTAGTTTAGCTTACCGCAAACCACGATCGACGCGCTTCCTCCCTGACACACTTATGTAGAAATTTATAAGTGCAAGAGAGAAGCAACTAATCGAAGTTCACGGTAGGCCATCTGATATGATATGATTATGATATGACCTCAAATTCTAAGCAAAATAAACTACTTAATGGCAACAATAGGCCATGGCCTTCGGTATTGGAATTTTAACTGTCTACATAAGTTCATTCCAAATAATTTCAAATCAATGTCATTGCACCATAACCTCAAATTTCGTAACTCGTCAAATTATCCGCCCACTCATTGGAATAGGTGTAAAAGACTTCAATTAAAGCAGCCAGAAATTTGCCTTATGTCAATAGTTCAGGGTTCGAATGCTATTGTTTGTAGAACAAATAAACTATGAAGACAAACTTAATTTTACGTGTGGATAACTCCAGAAGTAAAGCGGTCATGTGATAACTCTTGACTCAGTAAAGACGGTAGCGACACTGGTAACGGCTAATATAAGTTTGTTCTATTGCACTGACAAGTAAAATGACATTTGGAAACAATTGGCTTGGTTCATGGTAACTATAGCAACAGGGTATTCTAAACAGTTCTTAGGTGGGATTTTAAACTTTAATACAATTAGGAAGATAATAGTAATGGTAATACTTCATCCTAATAAGGTAAAATATTGATGAAATTACTTGAATGCATTATGGATGACACGGTGATTAAGAAATCAGTTGAATTGACAAAGTTGAGTTCGTCCAAAAAGTCACCCTGTATTTTTTTAACTCACCTTTTTTTAGGTCGCATTAAGTTATGGCGATTGTGAAATAATAATAACCTAATAATTTTAAGTTACTTTAATTATTATTTAAAATGTACCTACTTTAAACGGATCAATATCAATACCGACTGTAGGTAAATACAGACTGATTTCTAGTTTTATATCGTAAATTATTAAATACAGTGTCGATATTTATTAAAGGTAAAGTACATAGATACATATGCTAAAACTTGAAACTGATCATTTTTTATAGGTAACGCAGTTTTGTTTCATCCAAAAATAAAGCAATTTTTCCATTTAGTTCAATAAACTAACTTTGGGGTTTAATCAGGATATTTTTCTTCATTAATTTTAAATTAATTCATTATGTACTTGAGTAATAGGTACACGGTGTAATATGAGGAAACAGAATTACTTTAGCAGCGTATTCCTGAGGTCCTAAGAAGTAAAGCATAATAATTAATAATTATGATTTACATGAACATATTGCGAAAACACAAATCAAATTATTTATTAACTAAATATTTTGATTTGTACTTTTAATTTTTCTCCAGTAGTCACACTACTTAATACTATATAAATTATAAATATTAGATGTCATATACCAAAGAAAAACGACCAAGATCACCTATGTCCGAGGTGGGGATCGAACCCACGTACTCAGCTTTCGCGGCTGATGCCTGTACCCCTCGGCCACTCGGTCTTAGCAACCACCGGTCAAATTTCTCGGGTATATGCAATCCCTTACAAGGCTAGGCGCCTTTGACCATTCTCTAAGGACAAGCACTAACTACATGCCTGCACCTCCTATTAGAATACTTTACAGTTTTCTAGAATAGCTAGAGAGAGATGGTGCTGCCATCTATTTGAGGCCGAGTGGCCGAGGGGTACAGGCATCAGCCGCGAAAGCTGAGTACGTGGGTTCGATCCCCACCTCGGACATAGGTGATCTTGGTCGTTTTTCTTTGGTATATGACATCTAATATTTATAATTTATGATTTACATCTTAGAACTTTTATAACTTTTATAAGCATACATTTTTTTGTCCGATTTTTTTTATACACCGTGGTTTTATTGATTTCCTTTAAATTAAAGGGAAGCTTATTTAGATCAAAAATAATCAATTTGTCTAAGAAACTAGTACCTTAACTCTTACTGTTATTGAGTTATTAAACCTTTATTACATCCTAATGAAACTTATTTTGACATGTGCCATCAGTCACCTGAGATCTTATTCTTAAGGTTATCTCACACTTGCTATTTCAATTATTATGTATGTAAACGAAAAAAACATTTTTTTTACGAATTAAACAAAAGCCGATATACTAGGCAACTTCTATTAATGTCCCAAATAACCTGTCCCATTTAACGGAAATCAATAAAAACACGGTGTATACAGTACAGTCAAGTGCAAACATATGAATCGAAATAATCGTCTTATTATGTTACGACGTTCTTATTACGCAGAATTAAAGTGCACTGAGTGAGACTAGGACATAATATTTGAAAAAATTTATATAATCTTCTTTTGCCTTTGACTGTACGAAAATGTATGAATCACATTATATTTCGATGTCGATTCGTATAATACATTTTGCTTCTAAGCGCTATTAATGTTATTCGGTTTCCTCCTGTTACACCGTGTATATTACAGGAAACTGTCTTATGACTGTTTCATAATTCATTATATATATACCTAACTATTTTACAGATTGGGCACAATCAAATCTGTTGTTTGGAACTGATTTACATATGTAATCGCACAACAGAAAGATAAAGCAATAATCTGATATTAATTAAAAAACCCACCGGACGTATTAAAAATCGTTTCCGGCTTTACTAAAGGTGTTTTCTGAATTTTCTGATATATACATTTATGAACGTTTTCGTAAAACATTCATAATGTAGCTTGTCATAAAACTTATTTATATTCATTTATTTATTTATTAAAACATAAATTAACATGTCATTAAAAAAAATCATAAGCTTCTCCTAACTTTATTTAGCAAGCCTATAAATATCGTTTTTCCTTTTCGGTCTTAAGCGTAGACATACTGATAAGACCGATAGATGCTCACTTTAAGATTAGAAAGTTATTTGATTACTGGATAAGGTACCTAAGGATGAGACCTGAGGCCCGTTTCTCAAAAGCTTGTAACTTGTAATACAAGTGGAAGTCTCTTTTTAACATCATTACCTAATAAGATAAGGACTTCCGCTTGTATTACAAGTTACAAGCTTTCGAGAAATAGGCCCCTGGCCCCTATTTCACCACGATTACAATACAAGTGCGACAATTGTAAAATAGTACATTACTGTCTGTACGACGTTTTTTAGTACAGATTTCCCTCCGAAGTTTTGGACCTGACGTAAAATGAGTCACTTCTCGCACTAGCGCGTAAAAAACGCACCATCTGTAGGTACTAAAAAATCACTATTACTGGTTTAAATTGAAATACATCACCACATCGTCAGCCTGTAAACACTCCACTGCTGCAGTGTTATTCACTAAGGAAACCGCCTTGCTGTCAGCGCTGTGTCAGCGCTGCGGCAGCGTTGAGCCTAAAAATGGTATTCACTAAGTACTTTAAACGACACTAGCGCTCGGCGACGAATGCGGCGTGAGCTGGAACTACACTGCGTCGAGAATTTGACGTTTAATGTACGAACTTCGTATTCTATAACGAAAAACAGCGACGAACTCGCCCACAACTTCGCTCACAGCCTCGATTCCTAATGTCAAATAAAACAGCTAGGATTTTAGACATGGCTGTCTCGACGTCGAGCTCGTTGACGAACGCAGCGTCGAATGTGTGAATAAGAGAATAGCATAGCTGGACAAATGCCTCTCCTATTACCAACACGTTTGGACGCAATAGGAGGTGAATGCCCATAATCGCCACGCTGGGAAAACGGGTTGGCGATCGCAGTAGTGTGTTTACTCCACTATGATGATGCTGCTGCCCGTCATCAATCTTCAATAAATAAATGGTCAATGACACTTCAAATACCTTAGTCGACTCTTACGACACCCATGAGAAGAGTTGGGGTGGTGATAAAATGTATTTTTACCTACTGCGTCACCACACGGCAAAAATGAAATGGAATAATATAATAGTACATTGTGCATCAAGGGAGGTAAGCAAGGAATCACTAACGAGAGTGTTAGAAGCCCAACGCCATAGGCGGATGGCTTTTAATGACTCGAGTTAGTATTCGGTAACCGGAATAGGTACTAACTAGGACCGTGACCGTGATGCATACAATGTTGTTCATCACACTTGCCAACAAAAAAATAAGTTTAAAACTTATTATTAAATGACGACAAAATATTATTAAATGACGTACTGACGTTTCTATTACTCGCTAGGGAATTTCACTTTTCTATTACTCCCGCTATGCATGCAAGCAATGGCGCGCTTAGACAGCAAGTGTGATGAAAATATATTTATGAAGGCGACCGTACAATATCGTAATCATTTTTATAAAATGTGGGTAAACGTAAGTAGGTATATGAGTAAACACATCGATGAACAAAACGTTAAGTATTTCGTAGTGATATTGATATTGATATACTAGGTGTCAGATGTTAGAGATAGTGATAGCGTTATCTATCAGTGAGAAGTGATAAGGCAGTCAGTGGCAAGTGTTGTTTGGCTCGGCACGCATCATGGTACCGCTTTGAACAATGGTGAGTTATTTATGATTATGACTAATCTACTTAGAGGTAACATAACCTAAAAATATTTTGTGACATCAAAGATACAGTTATATATACGTATCAGGGCATTTTCAAATTAGCTACCGATAAACCTTAGGTATGCATGTGTTTATGATAACGAACAACTTTCCTTATAGGACTGGGAAAAAGTCTTGATCAGCCAATGACAGTCCACAGCTGGACGTAGGCCTCTCCTATTTATGCGTATAGACGCATTAGGAGGTAAATGCCCATAATCGCCACGCTGAGCAAGCGGATTGGCGATCGCAGTAATGTGTCCACTATGATGACGCTGCTGCCCATCATCAATCTTTTATCAAATAATGGTCAGTGACACTTCAATCCCTTAGTCGACTCTTACGACACCCGCAGGAGGAGTTGGGGTGGTGACAAATGTATTCTTACTGCCGTCACCACACGGCCACTTTCCATATGGGCCTGGAAAAAAGTGCTTTCTATGAAATTATGATCTTTTTTTTCAAGATTTCGATGTGTTCCATTAAGTAAGGTCGGACATCGGTAACTAATTTGAAAACACTTTATATTTGTACGTTATGTTGCTATTTGTAGTACAGTCAGGGAATTTAATTTCCTACCCATTTCGTAGAAATGTTGTTAGGCATTCAAGATGCATTAAGGTCGAAATTAATTTTAGTATTGATGTGTCAATACCCATTATTTGTCAGTGTCACTGCACGTCACATAGAACCTCTTTACGAAGTTATTTACTTTTCTATTAAATAATTACTTTAAACACATGGCAGATGCTGTCAGTGTCAGTCGAGAAAATTGTGAAATAATTTTTAAAAGCGAAATTATTGTGAGCGCAAATGTTAGAGTTACACCAGGAAGGAGTAGGAATTCATGAAATAACACGTTGGTTAAATGTGATTAGGAACACTGTTCGCCGTTGGGTACGGCGATAGAATGCTGAAGGAAACCTTATTGATCAAAGGCAAAATAACCATCGCCCGCTAGCATTAGCCGAAGACCAACGCCGATTAATGCGACGTCAATATAATTTGGATGGCTCTACGACAACAGGACGGTTTGCAGAAATGTTTGACGTTCACCCTAGAACAATAAAGAATTGCCTACATCCAATGGATTTTCATCACAGGCGGCCTGCGAAAAAAATTGTATTGACCGAGGCTCATAAAGCAGCGCGACATCACTTTGCCCGTCAGTAATTAAATCTTGACTAGACATCTACAGCATTTTCCAGGTCTCAAACCGGAAGATTACATTTGTGGCGTGGTCATTCGCGATCTTGGTGGATACACGTGTTTTTAATTGAATTTTTTATGACTATTGTGTTAATTTGTTGCGTTGAAAACTTATTTTTTTTTAATAAACACCCTGGTCAAGTGATTGATTAAATAAGATTGAATGAGATAAGATAGTGTTCTTGTTATGAATAATATATGTTATGAATAAAGAACGTCCGTTATCCTTTTATTGAATTATCACTTTTAGTCAATTATGTTAGTTTATCGACAGAAACATTTTGCTTTCAGCCTATATATCGGCACCAGCGCCCCTACCGCGAACTTTGAAATCCGCAAATTTCGAGAATTTGTCTCTCACTCTCTAATGACGCCTTCGTTAGAGTGACAGAGAAAAATGATCGATATTTACGAATTTTGTAGTTCGCGGTAGTAGACCAGTGTCTGGATTCGTCGACAATCAAAAATTTAAACTTTGATTCCGAGTTCCCGATTCATTCAAATATAGCAAGACTGAAAGCGATAGAAATATATTTTGTTACATTTTCGATTACTGTCATCCATTTTTAGCAGTGCCTTGACGTTTTACAGTTCCCCATGTCAACGTTCTTATTCATATCAGTTGCCTAGTAACACAAACGAATGCGTTTGATATGTCAAAGTAACGTTGTGGTTAGTAGATAGCTCTTATGATGACTGTTTGCTATACGATATTGATCCTTAGGTGGGTAGGAATTTAAATTCCCCGACTGTACCAATCATTAGAGTAGGCATTTTAATTCAATTGTTTTTAATGGACCGATGAAGTGATTTAGACTGTTGGCATTGTTTAATGTTTATCGACATTTTTAAATGCATTTATTTCAGAAAGCTTTGCTCAGTTACAAACGGAATTAAATATTCCTACGTCATAAGGTAAAATCTTTGAACTACGTAGTTATCCAAATTTCAGTTTTGTCATTGTAGTAATTTGACAGGTTATACCTAGGTACCCTATTATCTGATATTATAATTACTGTAGAAACAAAAAAATACTGTATAATTAATTATTGGTGTCAGGTTGTTATTTTCATTTTAGTAAATATAAACCATTAATTATTAAAATGTAAGTAAATAATTTACCTCACAACCATTATGGAAACATCAGTTCGTTATTGAACTTGTAAATTATAAATACGGATAGGTAGGTAGTTATCGAAACGAATGATATAAGATTAATACAGTATTGTTGTAAATCCGTAATGTTATCTGCATGGTCCGGCTTTTATTCACTTACGTATAAAGATTACAGATTCCATTTGAATATTTTGGTTCCTTTGTGAAGAAAATATTAGTTTCTTTGAAATTGCTCGTATAAAACCACAGGCGTTCATAGACTCACCTAGTCATCGAACTCTTTTAGGTATATCATTAAATTAATGTAATTAGAGTGAGCTGAGTGAGATATATGTACCTAGATAGAGAGACGAGATGACTCACGAGGAGAGAGATGTACATATCCTATTTTCGCTTTATTGCGTTATAAAATTTATAGGCGGAAATGCGAATACTACTACTACTTAGTATAGGCACTTATTTACCCCTCTCTCCCTGCTTTTTTGTACCAAATACTTGCCTACTACTTACTTGCAGTTAACATTAATATAAATATCACGGGACAACCTCACAAAATTCAATTAAGAATAATTGATGACAATTCTATTCAATACTAAGTATGCGATGATATTTAACTATACAGATATACCTACTCAAAATACATAGAAAACCTCAGCACTGATGAACAAATATTTTTCTGATAAATCCACATAGAGATACCCTCACCGGGGTTCGAACCCGGAACCTCCACCAAGATAGTCCCGAATAGTTATTGAATATTGCTGTGAACTGTACTTGGTATAACATGGTAGAATGCTCCAGATACGGCGTCTGTTATCATCTTATCGTCATCCGAATTCCGAGCTAATCTTGCGGATAAACACAACAAAATAGTCTAACACGTAGTTTTTCTTGCGCAAATGGGTCAAAAAGGTTGAATTACTTATAGTTGCCGATTTCTAAGAATGAACATTTGACACCATAGAATTGAGCCTTATAGGTATACTAGCGACCCGCCCCGGCTTCGCACGGGTACTATACCTACATAAAAACCTTCCTCTTGAATTACTCTTCCTATTAAAAAAAAATCTCATCAAAATCCGTTGCGTAGTTTTAAAGATTTAAGCGTAGGTACAAAGGGACATAGGGACAGAAAAAGTCACTTTATTTTATACTAGACTATCTGAAAAATGGTGAGTCTTACCCTCACACTAATAAGGATTAATCTATAACTGTCAAAAGTTAATTCTTAAGGTGGGTTTACACCAAACGAGCGAATGCTCATTCTATCCCCACTCTACGAAATTCGTTCGCTATTTAACTTTTGACAGTTATAGATTGGTCCTTATTAGTATGCGGGTAAGATTCACCACTTTTCCGATAGTCTTAACGTCATATAGGTACCTATAAGGCTCATTTCTATCAAATGTTCATTCTTCCTTTACTGTCATCACCGCGAGGCTTACCTAAATATTCTAAATAATCGTACATATATACATATAAATAGTTATCGTTATCTCAAATAGTTTTGATACTAGCTTAATATCTATTGCTGATAATAAAGCAATATAATTTTAATTGCAAATAAAACTATTGAAGATCTTACAAAATACTTTCATTTGGCAAGACCATTTGTCACCGTTATCAATCACCTCGATGTCGACATTATTTGTAACGAATATAATATATGTTTACTTATATAGAAATACACACTGTCTACGTTATAATGTATAAGGTCGAGGAAAATTCTTATGCCCGGTTCACATTATTCCAGTCCAGTGATCTAGCGGTCTAATCCAGTCCAGTGCTGGACTGGAGCATATTACATTACATCATCAGCCTATGATAGTCCACTGCTGGACGTAGGCCTCTCCTATCTAATATGCGTATAAATGCATTAGGAGGTAAATGCCCATAATCGCCACGCTGGACAAGCGGACTGGCGATCGCAGTAATGTGTCCACTATGATGACGCTGCTGCCCATCATCAATCTTTTATCAAATAACGGTCAGTGACACTTCAATCCCTTAGTCGACTCTTACAATACCCGCAGGAGGAGTTGGGGTGGTGACAAATGTATTCTTACTGCCGTCACCACACGGCTGTATCGTTTACATTACTCCAGTCTTTTAAGAGTAGCTGGATTGGAAATCCCTCCGTGAGAATGATTTTGCACTGGTTTGGAACTGGAATGGCTGTCTACATTATTCCAGTGCCGCTGGATTGGGTGAGCTGGAATGAAAACTTGACGGTCTTTCCAGTCACTGGACTTGAATGCTCACTGGAATGGGAGCATTCCAGTGCATTCCAGTGTCGGTTCACATTATTCCAGTACTGGATTGGATTGCTCGACTGGAATGCTACTGGAATAATGTGAACCGGGCATTAGAATAAGTATATTAAGTATAAATAAATACATGAACAACCAAATTTACTTGAACTGGAAAGTACTATCTATAAGCATAAAATTCCTCCACTGTTCACGTACAGTCGACAAAAAATGTGGTCTATTGTAACAAAGTCGAAAAGTGGTAGACCGTATTTTTGGTCGACTGTATCTACACGCTCCATCAATTAATATATTATTATTATCGTTTTATTTTTAGAAATAGTTAATCATACAAAGCACGCCTGCGTCTGATAATTAATTCATTTAAATATAATTTATCTGATTGAGCAAATATGTAAATGCACTTAGAAGATATAATCTAACACAAAAGATAAATATCAACAAGCATTACTCGCATTCTTAAAATATGAGTAGGCAAGATGAGTCCGTGATGTAATTCTGCTCCTATAATATTGTAATGTGTAATATAAACTTGAAAAATCGTAAATTATGGGTATCTATCACTCCAATTATGCCTTCATTAGAGTGACAGTGAAATGCCACAGCTAACAGACATTCGGTACTTATCATAATCATAACATACGGCGATATTCCATGAAAGTCATTAGCTAAAGTGTTAGTAGCTACAGGTGTGAACTACCGGTCTATGGGACACTACTATTTACATCTATACCTACATATATCACGATTTGTCTTCATATCTAATTGCTATCCGAATACGAAAGATGAATGCGTCGAAATTGCTCATTCAAAGATGACAGGCGTTTTCTAAGGTATAAAAAAAAATAGTTTTTACGTACTTAGAAGGGTCTTATTTACTTTGTCAAGTGTGTCCCGACCATGTTCGAAAGTTAAGGGTTTCAACGAAGACCAACATTTTGATACTTAATTGTGAAGTAGCCCCTGCGTCGAGCTTTCTGTTCATACAATATATAAAAATATAGAAAATTAAGTTTAGGTAACAATGTTACCTCAATGTTGTTGTGTGCAGAAAGTTAATGTTACCGTAACATCAACTTTCTGCAGACAACAACTCACAAATTTAGATTTGTGACTTGCCATGACAGCCATGAGAAATACCCACAAAACAGAATTTCCCAAAAAATTGCGAGACCCCTTAGGTACTTATTATAAAATTAATTCGTCACGAATCAGTATCCTTATGTACATATGTATATATATTTTATATCTTAGCTAACCTCAGAAGACAGAAGACGCAGGCCCAAAGGGTCTGGTTTCGGCGGATTCATCGACCTTTTGCTTTCTTTATCATCTCGAGTAAGTAGCAGCTAGTACATTCATTTATCATTGATTTCATTATGGTGAAAAGTGCTCCTGTTAAAAATTTCTTCAGGTCAAAGGTTGATAATGTCTAGGTCACTAGACAATCATTCAACTGGTTCATTCCCTTTAGTACCGTTCGGTAGCCAAAGTTTCGTAACCAGCTTCGAAATGGGAATAAAATCCCAATAGGTAACTGGCTTGGAATCGGGACTTAAGTATCTTTAGGTATCGGTTTGTAACCAGGTTTGTCCCAAATCTGGCTTTAAAATGGGAAAGTTATTCCCATTTCATAGCTGGATATCAGGCGGGAAACCATATTTCCCATTTGGCAGCCAGCTACCAAATCTGGCTACCAAGTGGTACTAAAGGGTTCATTCAACGGTTGTCCTACAAACCTATCATCTTCTCCTTTGGAATATTTGATATAGGTAGGCATCATTACCGGTCAATTCTAACTACTAATCTTCTGAGCCTCTGGTACGGGTTTGTTGACTACGCATTTACTTCCTTACCTATGTTGATTCCCATGTTCAAATACAGTGTAAAATGTTAGCTGTCCGTTTCTTTTATTTTATCTGACGGATTTTGTTTATCCGGTTTTGAAACAGGCCGCAAATAAATATAGCTCGTAAAAGGGAAAAGGTTCTTAAAGTTTATCTACCCCTTGTTTCAGGAATTGGACCTAATAATCGTGACGTCGGTTCTCGGTGGGGTGATTCTGCTGCTGCTGGTGTTGGTGATTGTACTATTCGTGCAACTTAACTCCGTGAAGAGGCAGCTGCGGCAGACTCCTTCCATCAGAGTGCAGTGAGTCATCATTATATTAGTTGAAACTGCTGAACATAGCCACAAAGATTGCCACAATGATCCTGTGCCAACTGAACATAGCCACAAAGATTGCCACAATGATCCTGTGCCACCCGCATCCAGACTCCTACGACATTCACCAGGTCATCATCTACCTTGTGGGGGGCCCACCCACGCTGCGCCTTTACGTGGCCGCCACTCCACCCCAACGGTGGTTCTACGTGTGCCCCGCCCACGGTCACTTCAGTTTAGCGATTCAATGAGTTATATCGGTTACTTTGGTTCTGCTGCTGGCCTCATTACTAATACGATCTCGCAGAGAAACTTCCAGCTCAGCCCTCTCCATAGCCCTTTGGATGACTTTGAGCCATCTTATGAGGTCCATTGGAGTATCTCTCAATAATCGTAAGGTCGGTGTTCGGTGGTTGTGCTGGTTGTGCAACTCAACTCCGTGAAGAAGCAGCTGCGGCAGACTCCTTCAATCAGAGTGCAGTGAGTCATCATTATATCAGTTGAAATACGTCGACTGCTGAACAATAGGCCTCCCCTGAATATTGCCACAATAACTGTTCCTGCGCCACCCGCATCCAGCGGACTCCTACAACCTTCATTAGTCCACCTTGTGGGGGGCCTACCCACGCTGCACGTTCCGGTTCTACGTGTGCTCCCCCACT
>JALPQI010013298.1:0-32226 GCA_025490895.1 Thaumatotibia leucotreta | reverse complement strand
CTACCTAGTAAATATATAGCTTTTAAACGAACTCGAAAAAAAATTTTTTTTTTCGTTTTCATAGATAATAAATGAAATGGTAAGTGGGAGAGAACCTTAAGAATAACACAAAAGTTAATTTAAAGTGACTGCCGGCACATGTCAAAATAGCATTAGGATGTAATAAAGGTTGTAATACACTTGTACAGTCATTAAACTTAACTTACTTGTAATAACTCAATAACAGTCAGAGTTAAAATACTAGTTTCTTAGAGAATTTAGAAATTATTTTTGACCTAAATAAGCTTCCCTTTTAACGGAAATCAATAAATTACACGGTGTAGGTATAGTATATGTATGTATAGTCAATTTAACTTTTAAGAGCTTTAAGCAAGTCGTGTAAAGCCATCAGACAAGACATTGGCTTCCCTTGATTAAAAGAGAGCAAACTTGTTTATTCAAATTTATGCCATTTCACTCCTTTCTGTAGTCATTAATTTAATCATCGTTATCTCCGTACCTTAGGTATATATATATATATTTTTTTTTTTTTCAAATGAATGTCATTCTTAACTTATGTTTGTACCGACTTTAATTTTGCCATATTTGCCGCAAAACTATCTTACGAAGATTGAATTGAAAGAGACAGTCCCTCAGTCGTCCAATAGTTTTTACGACAGCGACCGATGTGACCTAAGTTTCCCAATAAGCCCCATTAAAAAATGTGTAAAAATCCTTTAACTTTATCTAGCTGGGGCCTGTGACTTCGTCTGCACTCACAAAGGCAATTCTCGCGAAAATAATATCGACTTTCCTCGAATCTCGACTGTCAAACTATTTCCATACCACGGAAGTTATTTGAGAAATTTTAGTACCCGATACTGCGACCATATATAACATGGACGTCTAAGGCCAGCTCAAAAATGCCCCCAAAATCAATTGTTCAATTGTGCCAAGCTGGGCAGGACATATCGCTTTTCTTAACACCGCGCAAATTTCGGCGCAACATCTTTGACAAATGTTTATACTTGTGTTGTGAATACAGCCAATCAAAACTTTGATTGACCAATCACAACTATTTTTAAATGGCGGTTTAAGTTTTTATAGGTTAATATTTAGAACTATTTTTGAAAGGCAATTTAGTATGGCGTGCGGCTTCCATGTTTTATTTGTTCGTAGACCCGATATGTTCGTGTCGTGGCATTCATCTAAAGTAATAAGAATAAGCTGAATAAGTATGTATCCATACCGTCTATAAATTTTAGACAAACTTTGCCCGTAAACAACTAAACACTCGCCCATTGCCTCGACCCTGGTCATCCTTCCAGCATAGAATTATCTGGGCATTAGCGAGGGACCATTTGTCATCGGCAGGGGCGGGCAAAAACAAGACCGGGAGCGCTCGCCCATTTACGGCGATGGTCGGGCTAAAAGTGGTTATAATGAAAGATTGTAGAAACTATACGAATATAATACTTACTGTAGTGTAGTGAATCCTTTCAAGGTATTTTTATAAGGAAATAATCATATTTATACAGGGTGCTCGCGAGGAAACCGAAAGATTTTAACTATGCATTGTAGACATCAAAATAAACAAAAAATATTATGAGACCTAATGTCAAATTCCACAAAAAAAATTTTTTTTTGACTTTTTGAATACTTTTTAACATTTCCAATACTTTTTATCATAACAACAATTTGTTAAAATTGAATTTTTAAATGTTTTTTTAGGGACAAGTTTTTTCGTCAAGTCTATTCTTATTATTTGATTGTCAGGCAAAGGTGTAGTAATATTAGAACACATTGTGGTAGCATTATAATCAAAAAAAAGTTTTATGACGGGTTACGTCGAAAAAAGGTTAATTATCTCTGGAACCAAGCCGAATCCAGAAAATTTTATATCACATTAAATACTCTAAATATGCTCAGGAATTCAGCATTAAAATCTTACGGTTTCCTCGCGAGCAACCTGTATATTATATCGACGGTTGATGAGCAAAAGTGACTACCTAAGTAACAAAATACCTCATATTTTAACGACAAATGAGTCTCAGGTTTAATATTAACAAGCCGCTAAGTATTGTTTGTCCCTTTTGCTCTTATGGACACATTGTTATGACCGAAAAGGACACAATTATTAGCGGCTTGTTAAGTTAGCAGACGTTTATGAATAAGGGGGTTAGTATTTGTTGCGCCATACATGTACCTATAACATTTGAAGAGATCCCTCGATTTCTCCAAGATCCCATCATCAGACACCAACTTGGTGCCAAAGGGACCATCTCGGGGTAATACACGTTGGATCACAAAAATAAATTTTAAAATCGGTTCACGATTCTCGGAGATATCAGGTAACATACATACAAAAAAAAATCGGTCGAATTGAGGACCTCCTCCTTTTTTTGAAGTCGGTTAAAAATGGGCCAACGACTACCGAGGTTTCCAGGCTAATTCATAGATATCTCCGATCTCCGTGGTTTATTTCAGATACCTACGTTTCTCTTTAGCTACATTGTATACGCCAATGGAGATGCAGCCTTTAGATCTATCGTATCCTTTTATGACAAGTGGCATTCTTCATCATTATCTTGATACTTTTGGAGTTACCCCTTTATTTATAGATCTCGTAATACCAGTTGCGGCCTTAGCACATCTTGAGTTTGACAGCAACACGCGACCTACTCGTCTCTTTTAGATATTATTGATAAAAAAGAGACGGGTACCCGCGTGATGCTGTCAAAAACGATGTTGTTAATTTGATCTGAATCGCTTAGAAACAAAGGGGTGTTATTTTTATTAAATTTAAGGGGTTTTTTAGGCCAAATAATATAATGTCTCCAAGAAACGAATGTCTTAATTCTTACTGTTATTGAATTATACAAAAAAATAGTTTAATGACTGATCAAGTGTAAAGGTGCGTTTAAACTAAAAGAGCATTCGCAGTTCTAGCGCCCGTTCTACGAAATCAACCAATCACGTTTTGTGTACCGATCGAATTTCTAGAGTGGGAGGTTAGAACAGCGAATGCTCTTTTAGTTTAACCGCACCTTAACCTGTATTACATAATGTAATGTTACTTATTTGTATATGTGATAATTTATTTTTGAATTTTACAAAAATAATCTTTAATTTAATGTGTAACTTTCATTCAAAAGAGTTTGTTGCTATCCCAATTTGAATAAAGAATCATTGGACTTTGACTTTGAAAGAGATAGTATTTATAAATGTACAGTCGAGGAAATTGAATGTTTAGCACTTTGCGGTTCAAGTTAACTTGATTGTTATGTAATGTACTAAGCACGTCCAATGTAAAGTGAGCCATAAACTGCTAAACATTCAATTTCCTCGACCGTACCAAGCCACGTGTCGAATATAAGTGAAAAAAAAAACACGGTGTATAAATCCAGGGTTACCAACGATGCGTTGACGAAGGATTGCACAAGCTCTGCTAAAACTAGGAATATAATAAAGGGTCGAGTCAAGTGGCACAAAAACTTGGGAAACTATATCGGATATTAGACGTGTTAGACTCGTGCCGCGTTTTTGTGGGGTTGAACGCGTTTTAATTCCCAGACTGGCAACCCTAATCGCATTTGAGAGGACACAATGTCGTGACAATATCCTTTATCCTATTTTAATGCAAACTGCTAAATAGTGAAATCCGGCATTAAGTACATGTGTTGTCTGGCATTTGGATATTGAATCAGTGATACTTAATCACGATATTAAAAAATAAAAAACCGACTTCAACCGTTTTCTCTCATCATTAATTAGACCACGACTTGGTGCCAACGGGACTATCTTGGGGACTACCCATTCCAATAAAATAACATGTTGAAAATCGGTTCATATTACTCGAAAATGTACATACAAAAAAAACTGTTGAATCGAGAACCTCCTCATTTTTTTTGAGTCGGTTTTATTAAATACATCCCTTTTCAAAAATGTATGTGAACCTGGTAACAAATAAGGAATCTTTCATACAAACTTTCTGGGACATTTTGGGAAGAGTGGTAGATTTTGCGCAGCATCATTGATTCTAACAGCCTACCGATTTTTTTCAATATTGGAGACGTGATCCAAATATACAAACTTTTTACAATTGCTCTCCTAAAGGTGAATTCAGACCAAACGAGCATTCGCTATTCTAACCCCCTACTCTACGAAATTCGATCGTTACCTACGAACAAATAAAGCATGGAAGCCGCACGCCATATTAAATTGCCTTTCAAAAACGGTCCTAAATTTTAGTTGACAAGTGTCACCCCCTCTTCAATGCATCACGGTAATGAATTTCAATGTCAACCTATAAAAACTTAAACCGCCATTTAAAAATAGTTGTGATTGGTCCATCAAAGTTTTGATTGGCTATATTATATTCTATAAACATTTGTCAAAGATGTTGCGCCGACATATGCGCGGTGTTAAGAAATGCGCTATGGTCCTGCCCATCTTGGCACAATTGAACAATTGTTTTTGGGAGCATTTTTGAGCTGACGTTAGACGTCCATGTTATTTATAGTCGCAGATCGTTACGCAAAACGTGATTCGTTGATTTCGTAGAGTGGGTGATAGAATAGCGAATGCTCCTTTGGTCTGAATGCACCTTAAGAGTTATGTGCCTAGACACCTGAACTATCAAAAATAGAAGACGACGCAAGAATGCCGTCACCCTGCGTCACACTTCATTGCAACACTGACACAACTTGAAAAGGCGAACCGGACTATAGTCACCGGCAGGGAAGTGAATTCTGACACCTGTCAGTTTAAACGTTTTATATTTACGTTTTACTTTGGTTATATTATAATAGATATATATGCCTCGGCCCCCGTAGCCTGCTTACGAAGCTTGAGGTTCCGGGTTCGAATCGCGGCGAGGGCATTATTTGTGTATTTATTTATCACAAATATATGTTCCTTGGTCATGGCTGTCTATGTATTATCACAAGCCTTAATTGACCTTATCCACATCACATGCCTTAATTGAGCTTACCGTGGGACTAGGTCGATTTGTGTAAGATGTCCCAAGATATATTTATTTATATGGTTGAACGTGGTCTGCTACCGCGAATCGAAGTTCGTAAATTCTGACCGTTAGTCTTGGCAAAGGCGTCATTAGTGCGAAGAAGACGGATGATCGTCGAAATTTGTGAACTTAGAATAGAAGTTTGTTATATGCATAATTATGTACTCACTTGGCCCTAGCATATCTTGTGTTAATATGATCATTAATTGGACAAATCGAAACTTTACATTCGCATACATTTCTACGTTTGTGGAATGTATGGAAATACATTTGTCTCTGACCAAGAACATTGGCGATCGCAGTAATGTGTCCACTATGATGACTCTGCTGCCCATCATCAATCTATCAAAGAATGGTCAGTGATACTTCCCTTAGTCAGCGTACGACACCCGCGGGAAGAGTTAGGGTGGTAACTAGGGTGGGCGACCGGTACTGGCTTTCTATACAAGTACGGTACCGGAACCAGGAATTCCAGGTTCTTGCCATACAAATTCAGAACCGGGATCCTTCCCTAGTGGTGACAAATGTCTTACAGCCACCATACGGCCATTGGGTACATCATCATCAGCCTCTGGTAGTCCACTGCTGAACGTAAGCCTCTCCTATTTACTATGCGTATAGACGCATTAGGAGGTAAATACCCATAATCGCCACGCTGGGCAAGCGGATTGGCGATCGCAGTAATGTGTTCACTATGATGACGCTGCTGCCCATCATCAAACTTTTATTAAATAATAGTCAGTGACACTTCAATCCCTTAGTCGACTCTTACGACACCCACAAAAGGAGTTGGGGTGGGGTGGTGACAAAAATGTATTCTTACTGCCGTCACCATACGGCCATTGGGTACAGTTACTAGAAACGTATCAAAAATAGAAGGCGACGCAAGAATGCAACCGCGACCTCGCGTCACGCTCCATTGCCCCCGCTGAATGGTATCTCCGAATGAACCGAATCCCGGTTCGTTCCGTTCAGTAGTAGGGATAATGAGTCGGTATCGGTAGGGCTATGATTACCCTAAGGCCCAGTGTACATTACAATGTACACACTACAATGAAGTTTAAATCTTTCATGAACTCAATACCAGCCTACCAATTTTTTGCAATATTGAAAACTTGACGCAAAAGTACAAAATTTTTGAGAAGTGCTCTCCAACTTTTCTCCTGGGTGTCGCTTATCAACTAAAGGATTGAAGTGTCACTGACCATTCGTTTAACCCTTAAATGCATGCTTTTTTCTTTTCGTTCCAAAAACAAAATGTGCATTGGTACCTAATTGCGTCGCAAGCACGAGAAAAATAGATAAAAAATCTGTTTAATCAAAATTTCCATACATCATACATTATACATTTTTTGCAAAATCGTGCATGATAAAACATGCAAATATTATTTACTTTTGAAAAGTATATTAAATTCAGTAATTGTAAAATCGTTATGGTATAAATTACAAAATTCCAATTAAAAAATAATTTCTAACTTAGTTAAAAACCGCTAAACGCACGCAACGAAAACAAATTTTCGCCATCTTGCTTATAAACATGTAAGTTTTTTTAATACAGTTACGCCAACGAATCAGTAATAAGTTTGTGCAAAATTAACCTAAAGAACATAATATACATATCTAGTTTTCAAACACCAACTACGTTTTGGTTATGTACGATACATCGTACACCATGCATTTAAGGGTTAAAGATTCATGATGGGCAGCACCATCATTAAAGTGGACACACTACTGTGATCGCCAACCCGATTACCCAGAGTGGCGATTATGAGCATTTACCTCCTAAGACAACAAATTCTATTGAAAGTTAGCAATTTTTTTTCGGATTAAATTGGCAAACGGTATATTAAAGATGACAACTAGGCTGTATAACACAAGTTTGCCTATTTATCATTAACGCGAACTTACCCTTCCTCAAACATTACCATATGCAAGTGACGACTTCCTACATAGAATTAACATGCAGAGGTAATTACCGCCATTTTAATTGCAAATCTGTGCAGTGTCAAAGATTCCGGCGATTTGCATGCGAAATTGATATTTCATGGCGTGGCTAAGACAGACCCTTTGAAGTTTGAGGGCAAATTGAGAATTTCTAAGTCTGTCGCTATGAGGGATACTGCTATACATATGTTAGACACGTATGGAGAGATGTTGCAGGGGTTGGCAAACTTTTAAAGAGCCAAACGTAGAGACGTCACTTTTTTTGGGTTGTCAAAGAGTCGTTGATGATGATCGTTGATCACGTTTTGTGTAACGATAGAATTTCGTAGAGTGGGGAGTTAGAATAGCGAATGCTCTTTTAGTTTGAACGCACCTCAACACTTTCGTACCCGCAACATCAATTAACTTATTGTTAACATACAACAAACAAACCGTGTGGTGCAGTGCAGTGCAGGCAATGCCGTCTTTGCTTACGGGCACAAGGGGCACGTGCCCAGGGCCCCATCTTCAGGAGGGCCCCCGAAAGATCGACAACTTTCCTCACATTTATTCTCACGTTTACTTTCCTTTCGAAAGGGGCCCCAAAATCCTTGGGTGCCCCCTCATAGTTAAAGACGGCCTTGGGTGAAGGCACTAAGAATACATTTGTCACCACCAGTGGCGTAGCTACCTTGGGTGGCACCCCGTGCGGAAGTTGGTGGTGTCATTCCAGTGAGGACGAATGTCCACGCTGGTGGAGCTTCCACCGAAAAAGACTTTTTCCATCACACTTGCTGCCTAAGCGCGCCATTGCTTGCGTGCGTAGCGGGAGTAATAGAAAAGTGAAATTCCCTAGGGAGTAATAGAAATGTCAGTACGTCATTTAATAATATTATGTCTTAAAACTTATTTTTTGGTTGGCAAGTGTGATGAAAAACATTGTTTGCATCACGGTCGGTAGGTAAGCGGAATACTAATTCGAGTCATAAAAGCCCTCCGCCTAACGGCGTCGAGCCTCGAACACTCTCGTTAGTAATTCCATACGTACCTCCCTTGATGCACAATGTACTATTTTGTGCTACAAGCCCCGATGCATATGTTCTCGTACAGTTAGACAGTTTTTCGAGATTATCCCGTTCATCCGGGGGAAAAGGTTTAGAGACAAAACCTTCACTATTCAATAGTAGTACTAAAGTAGTTTCTTTGAGTATAAAATATTTGGACTTAATAAATCAGAATAAAAAAAAAACTATATTACGAGAGGTATTTTTTTAAATTTTTTCCACAATTTTTTAATTTTGTAAATTATCATCAATGAATGTAAAGAACGCCATTAATATTAAAGACGACATGGTGCACCTGGGGCCCATTTCTCGAAAGCTTGTAACTTGTAATACAAGTGGAAGTTTCTTTCTGACACTATTAATTAGATAAGGACTTCCGCTTGTATTACAAGTTACAAGCTTTCCAGAAATTGGCCCCTGATGCACTGCGAATTTTGCGTCAAGCTTATAAGCGCGGAATTACGTTGGTGAACGAAAATATAATTTAGACACTGGTTTGTTAAAATCGATTTACTAAACAACAAAAGCGTACTTCAGATTGTTGTGTCTCTTGAAATGTAGTAAATTAACCATGACTAACGTTCATTACAATTTATCATTAGCATAATGTAATAATTTTTAAAATATTCAATAATTTGTAAAAATTGTTTCGAACTAGACGAACTCCACTGCATCGGGGCTTGTAGCAATTTATTTTTGAGATGTGGGTGTCACCCCAAACAAGGTAACACCCGGTGCGGAGAAATTCGCGGTAGGCCATCCAGACTCCGGACAGAGATAATTTAAATAAAAAAAGTACGAAGGGAATAACAGGAACGAATGGCTCGTGTCTTTCGGCGACACAGTGCATCCTTTTTGAGCTGTGGCTTCTTTGTCAGTAGGAACCTAGGAACACGACTTTAAGTTGATCATGATATTCATGATCAAAACATGTCTCCGAATTATATAAAGTCGCAAGTCACATTAAATTGTGTTTAATAATGATAATAATCTGATATGAAACTAATCAAGCATAAGATAACCATATCACAATACCACGAAAAAAAAAATTTTTTCGAGCTTCGTCTTGTCTCTGTCACCCCAATGAAAGCATCGTCGGTGTGATAGAGACAGTGCGTTTGAGCACTAATGCGTTAGATTACAAGATTGGTTTAAGTGTACTAAAATCAAGTAGTTCACGCGTTGATTCACCAATAATATTGAGGTAGTTAGTTAGTTATACTGGGCTTTTTCCGTAACTCGACAACCATTGTGCCTTTTTTGCGTGATAGCCCTATTCCAACCATCCAAGCTCCTCCACGAAACTCAGTGTATGTTTCAGGTTGCTAAATGCCTCCTTTAGTGTATGTGGAGTCCCCAAGTACCTATTCCTGTATACCTCTACCTGTTTAATATTGGGGTAATTTTAACTATTATGATATTATTCAATTTTCTACAGCCCAAAAAATGTATTTCAAGTATGATAAACATAATTAAAATACCTGTCAAAAATAGAATCCAATGACTGAAATAATTATAGTATAAATATTTTGTTTAATATCTCAAAGTTGATTGAACATTACATCCTGTGTAACAATTGATTTGGATAGTTATTATTAATTTAAATAGTAACTCTCTAAATACCTACTATAAAACTAGAAATTGAATAAATTATAATCTAGACTTACCTTACAAATAACTGTTCTTGATTGTTTACCCTCCATGATACTACCGTAGCTCCTGCAAGAAAAAATATATTAACAAAATAAACATACAAGGTATGATAAAAAAGTATGATATTTATATTTGTCCATGGGACTATCATTTTACCATCAGTTACCAGGTCATTACATAGGCATATGTTGGGGACCATATAAAGAAAATAACAAAATTGGCAATGAAAATCAAATTGAATAAAACTTAAGATTGAAATGTTAAGTTACAAAGCTCTTCTCTAACAACTTATTTATCCACTAGATTCAACAATATTATATTAAATAACTAAAATTCTGTATGTATAAAAAGCATACAATGTCCAAATTTATTTCATAATTAGGTATCACCGCACAACTATTATGTCATTATAATTTAAGACTTGAGGTTGAAGGTTAATGCACTGATAAGACTTTAATCAAGTCCTCAGTAATAAGTCCTATTGTACTTAACCATCTGAAACATGGTTCTAAAGCAGTATTTCTACAAAATGATGTTTAACATAAAATGTTACTGAAGGTTAGAGCTTCCTGCACTTTTTATTAATGCATGTGATGCATTGGAATAACTTCAAAGAGGCCAAAAGGGGCAGTCGTGCGCAAGTTTAGCACCTAGTAACCAATTTTATAATTAACTATCATAATTTACAATAACATTACATCATTAAGCTCACATATAACTTCTCAATTAGTTTCTCATACAAATACTGGCTACGAATATTGCTTATGAATATTTTTTGTGAGTACATCAAATACCAAACTACAATTTAAAGGCAAGTACCTAACTAGAATTTACTTCCTACAATCGAATAGCCAAGGTCAGTCCGCCGCCGACAACTTATTCTATTCACTGTGAAAAAAACTCGTTACCAACAGGCTGAAGCGGACCACGCTCCTTGCGCGCTTGGCAATTAAAAAAAATATCGAATCACGAAATTATGAGCGACAAATTACAGACACAATTTTAAAACTTCCGCGCATCACTTCCAAAATAAATAATAATAAAAGCAAAGGTTATGCGGCTCCTATAAATATGAATAAAACATGTTGATATCATTGATTTACCGCGAAAATATAAAGAAACGTAATAAACGTTAATAATGCACAGAACAGAACTGATCACTTACCGAAAAGATTTACGGTACAAGTTGTATTATTTCCTCGGTCGAGAACGACAACACTCGTCGCTGCCATTTTCCGATTGACAGAAGCCAAAGCCGAGTTGCTTGCTAGGGTAGAGCCTAGTCTAACTTAAATGTATCGATAAATCACGAACGCAGTTAAATTTATCGACTTCTTCAATATTTACAAAATTAAAATTTTTGTATAATAAAAAAGTCAGTGTAATTATGACATATATATTTTTATTATGTTAGAGAGTAAAAGATAAATTCCTCAAATTTAAATCATGAACGCATCAATATTTGACCAATCAGAAACAGCCAACGCTGTGCCGGCTTGTGTCATTCTACAGCATCATACGTGTATTTTTCCGGTCCTTGTCCTTTCTATTCTTCAGCTACTGTTCGGCGGCGAGTTATTGCGCACGGTTCTTTCTAAAGTGCCGGCACAAAAATGATGGGATCACTTAAAATCGTGTTATTCTTAGGTGTAATATATTTATGTAAGGCCGCCGAAGAGGATGTGCTAGATCTTACAGATTCTGACTTTTCATCTGTACTATCTCAACATGATACGGCGCTGGTCATGTTTTACGCTCCATGGTAAGTCATTGACACTGGATGCTGATTAATTTGAATGAATGGTGTGTAAATCGATTTTTACGATTTGAATGTATGTTTTTACTAGGTGCGGACATTGTAAAAGACTGAAGCCGGAGTACGCTGTCGCGGCCGGCGTGCTGAAAGGCGACGATCCTCAGGTGACTCTGGCGAAGGTGGACTGCACTGAAGGTGGCAAGGCCACTTGTGAGCAGTTCTCAGTCTCTGGGTACCCTACCCTGAAGATCTTCCGTAAGGGAGAGGTCTCTCAGGACTACAACGGTCCCAGGGAATCCCGTAAGTTGCCAACACCACATTTCTTAAGACCTGTTTTTGGTTTAGATTATCAAAATATCACAAGTGTATTGATCCTATCCCGATCTAAATCAGCTATCTATCTTTGTCAATATTTGATTTGATAAGATGTTTGTGAGTCTACCCCCAAACATTTTCTAATACACCTAAACTGTATTTTGTTTTAAAATTGTAACAATGTTGGCTTATAAATACAATTTAAAAACTGGGTACTTAATATTATCAGTGTTGTACAGTTGAATGCAAAATATGGTGTATAAAAAAATGCATAAAAATATGTCCCGGTCGGTGCACTGTGTAATAAGTATTGTAACATTTATAAGATGATTCTTTTGATACATTTTTGCACTTGACTGTAATCAGACAAAAGGAAATAATTATAAAATAAACAGCAATATTCAGATGTCAAAGATATTTGTTTAATAAAATGTATGATTAAATAACACATCTAAGTATTCATGAAAAATCATTTATGGGTAATTAGAATGTTTCTAATAACTGTTTAAATATTTATTTACAAGTTTATACAAATTAATATACATAAAATAAATCTAATTAGCCTTCCCTATATGTAAAATAGGCCCTTGCGGCTCAACACCTTCGCTACGGCAGATCTATTCTACCCAATGCAAGTATAGTTAATTGCAATGTTAACCAATTGCCGCAGCGAACATGTCAAATGTTAGTGGCATTACATTGCTGTATTGCAATGCTGATATGCTGTAAGAGGAAATCATCAGCTCTCCCGTCTCTAGTTATGTTAACCAGACATTTCGAATTTTGAGAACCTTGAATTTCATGGTAAAATTACAACATACCTATTAATAAATTAATAATTTTTAAATGATTACTAAAACACTTGTTCTCACCAGATGGCATTGTCAAATACATGCGAGCCCAAGTGGGCCCTAGCTCCAAGGAGCTCTCCACCGTGGCTGACTACGAGAACTTCCTCAAGAAAGATGAGGTGACCGTCATCGGGTACTTCGAGAAGGACAGCGACCTGAAGGCAGAGTTCTTGAAGAACGCTGACAAGATGCGAGAGGAGGTCACTTTTGCTCACACCAGCGCTAAGGATGTCCTGGAGAAGGCGGGTTACAAGTAAGTCTGCATTTACTGTATTATAGGTGCTACTATACCATACAGGTTGATTTTCTTCTCTGGCCATAATGTAGAGGGTTAATTCTCAAGTCATATTGATAAACTTTTACTGTATGCAACATCAGATTTTTTTTTCTTGAATTTGCTGTCAGCCCGTATTAAAAGTTCATCAATATGACCTCAGAATTAACCCCATAGAGTTTGGCTGGGGAATACAAAAACACTCTGTACATCATTTATTAAATAAAAGATCCCAATGGATTGAAGTGTATCAAGGGCCCCACTAATGGGATAAGAGGGTCTTTGAAAAAGTTAACTCATTTTCAAACAACTGTCTAACTCAGACAATTGTAGGAAATACCTTAATGCCTATAAAAAAAAGCTGACCCAGAAAAGATTTTTGTATACATGCAAGTCAAAAATAAAGCATGAATGATTGATTCATCATTATTTCTTAATTTTTCAAAAAATGTTGTTTCAAAAATATATCCCATTGAATCCTATTCACTAAGATCATATGTCTAACTACTTGTTTTTTTCACTAATATGAGGTTTTGACACTTATTTTGCGGTTGATTATGCCTTAAAAATGGTCCTCATTTATGTTAAAACAAGAAAATGAGTGTTGAAAAGGTTTTTTGTTCATTCCCTTGTATAAAGGTATTTTGTATTTATTAAAATGATTTCTACAGCAATAAGTTATAGCAAAATCCACCATGCATTGAGTTGGTATGCATTAGGTTGATTAGATTAGATGCTGGGTTGAAAGTAGAAGTAAGAGCATATTTTGTTACATGGGTGAACAAACTTTTTTTGTCTGTTATTTATTACCATGGAGTCACTTGAGATGCGGCTTTTTGAAAAAATATTATGTTTTTAGGTGTAAAAAAGTGCATGTTTGCATAGTTTATGTAGCATAATCTGTTCTTTAAAAAATAAGTAAATATCTTTTATAGAATACAACTTATACAACTGCTCTATCTAGAGTAGGTTCAGATTTTTTGTGTGTGTGTGTGCATGTGTAATTGTGTATGTCTGTAAACTACATAGTAGGAAAAACCAATGGATCAAATAGGATTAAGTAGAGAAAGAGAGGGTAGACATTTGACTTCAAAGTAAAATTGTTTTCTTCAATTACTATTTATTTAAAACTAATTCAGTACACTCTTTATCATAATTAATTTTATGTTTTCTTGTTACCACTCTGATTTCAGCCATAAATATAATCGTTATTACACTTACGAATCCCGAGTTGTTGAAAACTAAGATGAACAGAGCAGAATATTTAAAATTCAAAATTTCGTGTCCCCGAACCACACTGAAATTAAACTACTTAGGTAATGCCAAGTATATGGAGTTTCCTTGATTATAATATGAATACTAAGTAGAATACTAATTATTATTAGTAGTAATAATTATTATTGTATTTTAGGTCAGTTCAAAATTTGTCAAGACAGGATTCTAACACAAAATTTAAAAAATAATATTGAAGACTCAAGTTAATAAGTTTTAATATAAAGCAAGCATACTCTATAACTGAATAATAAAGAAAATTTTCAAATGTAAGTAGCTTAGCTAGCTAACTTCTCCCCTTACAATATTATTTCATGCATTATGACAGACTGGCAAAGTTCTAAGAAAAGATATGTTTTATGACAACTTAAAGATAGGTGTAATTCATTACTCATTCATTACCATTAGATATGGCTAAGTTTCGAATTACGATATCATTAAAATATGTTCATATTTTATTCAAATGAGTACTTATTCAGATAGAGATTTAAACTTTGAATTGCTTGTTCCTATTTACTTTTATACATTTCATTTCACGTACATTTACATTTTACAATCCTATTTTTTTTATTCAGTACATCAAAATTTCTGTACATTGTTAGAGATTTGGATATGGCCACATCTGCCTCATGCACTCCAATGATGCCTTAATAGGCATGATGACTGGCAAGTCAAATCAGCATCTTTTTTCGAACTGTCAAAACGATCACCACTATGGAATTTTATGTGAAATACACGTCACGTTTGAGTACTGCCAAATGACCTACTCTCTTAAGTTCTTTTCAATTTATTAAATAGAAGTTTTGTACAAAAATTACTTGAATCTACATCTTAGTAATAATTGATTTCAACTACAGTCATCATCCCTATGGGAGTGGCAGACATAAAAGCTTGATATTTTCAATTTTCAAAGTTTGCGGTAGGGTAGACTATTGAAAAATTGCGTGACACTATTATGATAAAGTTATTATTTACCAATGTTATCGAGTCAAAAGTGTCAACTTCAGACCCAAAGGTGACTCCAGTACTTTATTTTATGACACGTATACTTAACTGTGCATACATTGACACAGGTGCTGAATCGTTAAAAAAGTCATAAATTGAATAACAAGTCTGTTTTAACTCAAATATGTATGGGACAAATTACCAGTAATCTAATATTTTTATTTAATATTGTAGTTACATATAACTTTGAAAATAAACGATAATGAAGATAAGCAACATTTTTTTATCGTTAACTGAACTGAAAGAGTAATAAAATAAATAATATATTTTTACTGACGTGTTCCTCTACAATAGGCACTGCATTTAATTATGTACTTATTTTCTCGCAGATAGTAAATTGTATTACATTTTATTTATTTGGTAACTATTTGCTTAGTATGTTTTTTATTTATTTTGTCTTTTGCACGATGTTTTTCAACGCTTTTCTTATTTCTTCGTATACCATCAAGAAACCTTTATGACAACATTACTAAGCTATCTATAATACTTTAACCCTTTTTTTATTATCTTCATTTTTTTAGAGAATGCATCACAATGTACATAGTCTTCGACCACTCTTTGTATTTTTTTAAGACAGAATTTATCTGCTCTATACAATGGCAAGGAGACTAAAACGCACGTATTTTTTTTTAATTTGCCAATATAAAGGTTTACATTATACGTATACGGCTGTGGAATTAATCCATCCCGAGGTTTTTTCAGAGAACTAATGGAATGGGGTCCTTCTAACGAGTCAATGGGTTTTTAATGTGCATGTCAATTTCGCCAGTTGCAAGCGTCCATAGGCTATGGTAGCATCTTTCCATCAGCAGGCCTAGCCAAGGTGCCATTCTGCTATCGTATACGATAAGCGATTAGTAATAAATGTATGAGATTAACGCGTAACACGTAGCATGTGGGTCAAAATTATTTTCGTTGTCTTGTTTCATACCACTCTGTCACGCTGTTAGTTGCCGTTTCGACTCAGTATATAAAAAACCGGTGCACTTGTATTTCTTTTTCACGCTAGATTTTAATCCATACATTGGAAATTGAAAACAGAACATCTCATACAAAAATCACCACTGCGTCACGTTTTTTAGAGTCACAAAATAAGACAACGAAAAGAATTTTGACCCATGTGCTAGTTTTGCTGTCAGGTTAATCCTCTGATTGTTTCTAATTATGAGTTAAATGGTATTAGAAGATTTTGTAAATATCGCGTTAGCCAATACCTAACTTAAAACCGGAATGAAAATGTTATGATTGCGAATCATTTCGCCGCGTAACACGGATGTGGTTGATTAAATTTTCATTACATTCCAGTTTATGCATCCTTTAATTTTTTTAAGACGATCGTGTAATGAATTAATGCGTTGCGGTAAATTTTTTGGATTCCGTATTCGAATCGGCATAACGCATAACCGCTACCCTTTTTAGATTGGCGTGTGTTTACACTGTATAAAAAAAACTATGAGTGAAGACACATTTATCACCATGCGTACGCATTTTGTCGGATTAAAAATGAGACCATCCGCAACAGAACCAAAGTAACCGAAATAGCTCTCCGAATCGCTAAACTGAAGTGGCAGTGGGCGGGGCACATTGCGCGTAGAACCGATGGCCGTTGGGGCGGGAAGGTTCTTGAGTGGCGGCCACGTACCGGAAGGCGTAGCGTGGGTAGGCCCCCCACAAGGTGGACTAATGACCTGGTGAAGGTCGCAGGAGTCCGCTGGATGCAGGTGGCGCAGGACCGGTCATTGTGGCAATCGTTGGGAGAGGCCTATGTTCAGCAGTGGACGTCTTTCGGCTGATATGATGATGATGATGATGTACGCATTTTGTCTAATAAAATTGGCCGTTTAGTATGAAACGTGTAAGCATGCGTACGCGTGCGGAAAGCCGGACGCGGACCCATACTAAACTGACATTTTCTATAGACAAAATGCGTACGCATTGCTGATAAATGTGTTTTCACCCTATATGCAGTTTCTAAAATGGTTATTTCATTAACTCGGACGAATGTATTCAAGAAGAAAATTAAAGAAAGCTTCAGTTTATGCAACTTTCTTCCTTTACAAATGACTGACATAGCCTTGCCTGCCCATTGTGATTCTTAAAGGACATTCTATTTTTGTTTAATTATCAATGAAAAGCCTGTTTATGTTGAAGTTTTACTATTTTTTTGTTTTACGTAAAGCAGGCCACCTCGCTTTAAGGTGGATTTACACCGAACGAGCGAATGTTCATGCTATCCCCACTCTACGAACAGTAGAGTTCGTTACACAAAACGAAATTCGTTGATTTCGTGGAGTGGGGGATAGAATGAGCATTTGCTCGTTTGGTTTAAACCCACCTTTACGTATCGTTTGAGCGCGGTATAATGCATTTCGTACGGAGTAAAACCAAACCTAACGTGTCCTTCACTTTCCAACTCATGGTATGGCCACAATGGATGTTATATTCGTTCCAACGTATCGGGCGGTGGCAAACTCGGTATTTCTTTGTTGTATGACGTATTTTTTATAAATTTGATGATAAATTATATTGTTTTTGTTCACAGAGACAATGTTGTGCTGTACCGTCCCAAACGCCTCCAGAACAAATTCGAAGACTCCTCAGTCGTGTACTCCGGAGATGCGGCCTCCCTGAAGGCCTTCGTGAAAGATAACTAGTAAGTACTTCTTCTATTTATTTTGTGCCATAGCCAGGGTTACGTCACTCGAGTAGTTTGCCGCGGGCGGTGGAAAAATGCTCCGATCATTTATTGAGACTGTCACAATTTCTGGTCTATTTCCATGCGACTTTCTTATGCGTTTTTATTGTTCATTACCGTCAACACTTTATTTGCCGTTTCATAAAAGCAAACAGGATTATTATTACAAAATAGCGTGAGCACTGAGCATGCGTCTGCTACAAGATAACCGATACTCCACTATTAATACGCAGTTCGTCAATAATGTGGGAATGGTAATGACTCGGTTGGCGCGACAGAATAATCGCACGGAACTGCACCATAAATGTATTTCATGTTGAAGCCTTCAAAAGTATGAATCGATTTTGTTTTAAGTTATCTAACTCACAAATCATTATTATTCAAATTGTTTCTGCTATAAGCATTACTTAACAAAAAAACCCTATAAATAACACTAAAAACTAACAAATTAAAGCTAAATAAACCTGAAATACATAAAAAAGGGGCTCTTTTAAAAAGGTGTGCTACATAGGTGCTAAAGTGTAGATATGCATGTTTACTCCATATTGTTTAAGGTAGGTATTGCATGTATTATGTTCGCTTGTGCATTTTACACGCAACCTATTTATGGACACATTTGTTCACTTTTCAATGAAGTATATTATATTTCGTTCACACAGTGGAGAAAAATAGATATGGTAAACGAATTCATTCTTGATTAGCTGTAAAATTATACTATTGTGGTTAAAAATAACAAACAATAACTGATTATTTAACATACGAAACAATGATTATTTTACAAAAGGTAATTTATCGATACTTAATAAAATTTGTACAGTTCGATATCCGACAATACATTGGCATATTTGCTAGCCAAATCATGACACCAGACCCCAATATCGCTTCCTTAGCGTTTTCAAAAGTATTTCATAAGGGATATTCTCATATTTTTACTGTCACTGTTTAAAATAATATAAGGCTTCGAGTAGTAGTTCGTTAGCGGGTTTGTTTTTATATTTCTTTCTCATTTCATGGTGCGAGTAACCTATAACCAGGAAATTCCCATACTAAAGCAAGCGTTTTGAGAAGTATTAAAGGACGTTTTCATATAATACCACAGATGTCATATATACCATAGATCAAGCAAACGTATCTACTTAGCGTGTCAAATGAACTCAGTGAAATCCACTGAGTTCTCCGTCTTTAATCGCAGCTTGCAGCTTTCGGGCGTCAAATTTTGTAAGTTGAATTGAACAAAAACATTAATAAACTTAAGTAATATTAATTGCAACAACACAAAAATAAAATGTATACTCAAGGGCCTGAGGCATATTTAAAATCATAGGCAAGTAACAACTTCAGTACAAAATCTGACACGCTCGGCCGCCATACAAATGAATGAACTTGTTTCTTCTATCCAAATCTAATTCTGTGTATAATACCGATATAAAAAGGCAAACGTTTTGTAATGTTTACACTAGACCAAGCATCCAATCACGGCCCAGGCTTATCAAAGCGTATAACGGCGTATTAAGAATGTTTATGACTAATGGGGATGATGACTGGCAAGTCAAATCAGAATCTTTTTTCGAACTGTCAAAACGACCACCACTATGGAATTTTATATGAAATACTCAAAAGTGACGTCACGTTTGAGTACTACCAAATGACCTACTCTTTTAAGTTTTTTTCAATTTATTAAATAAAAGTTCTGTACAAAAATTACTGCAAACTACGTCTTAGTAATAATTTCTTCGTTTATTATGTCGTGCATAATGTTAAATAATTTATTTTAACTACAGTCATCATCCCTATTATAGTCACGATTTTATTCGCCATTAGTCATCGCTCCTACACGAACTTAGGAACCGGTCAAGCGCATGTCGGGACATACTAAGATTACGGTTTAATTGAGCGTCATAATAGTTCGAAAAAGTGGCTAAAAAGTGTTTTTTTTTTCGAAAATGTACTTTCAAATCGTCGTATACAATATTAGAACTGTTAAATTAAATATATATCCTATGAGCATGCATTAAAAAGCCTAAAAGATGAATTAGTTCACATTAACTAGGTATGTACGTACATGCCTACATAATTTTGTTATATTAAAATAGTTTGTAGAAATTAGTAATTACATTACTAGTCATTATTAAATTTATTATTTAGTACCTAGTCATTAATTTTATAATTAATAAAGTATACATAAAAAAAACCTACCTTGAATCCGCGACCTTGTTTAAAAAAACCGATTGTCACGCAACCGCAATTTTATCAGAGATCTATAATTAATAAAAATAGTCTTCAAATTAGGGCAAGTTGAAAACCTATCAAAATATAAATGTACAGTCAAGGGCATAAATGTGTATACACTATTTTATCTTATGCCGTAAAAATAAGGTCCAAAAGTGTATATATATTTTTGCCCTGGACTGTACTTACTTCAGTTATTATAGTTTGTCAGAAAGCGACTATCAATATTTTTGCCCTTAGTACCGTTTGGTAGCCAAAGTTTCGTAACGAGCTTCGAAAGGGGAATAAAATCCCAATAGGTTGTAACCAGGTTTGTACCAAATCCAGCTACAAGATGGGAAAGTTAGTCCCATTTCATAGCTGGCTACCAGGCTGGAAATCATATTCCCCATTTGGCAGCCAGCTACCAAATCTGGCTACCAAACGGTACTAAGGTTTTTTGTCAATCTGACTTGTGCTTTACGATGTTAAAGGGTATAGCAGACTAACCTAAGAAGCAAGGGATTTGGTTGTAATTTGAGGTGCAGTAGTGGCAGGCCCTGAACACCGATGTTCTTTTGTTTTAGACTTATTTACGAAATTGTGGTATTTTTAAACTGAAATGGGTTGATCGTTTTCTACATAACAGTTACATTTCGTCAGGGATAGTGCAAGACCGCGTAACTACCAAAGCAGATACAGTTCAAATATCAAACAATTGACACTCAAATTGATCCTAATTAAAGTTAGTTACGCGGTATTGCACTATACCCGACGATTTGCCTCATAGTTGCATTGTAATTACTTGTAAATGTTTTGGCGCATGCTGTAAATTTACACTGTGTCTGTAAAAGAATACAGAATTGTCAAAAACACCGGTTATTATAAAGGCATGTTTGTTCACAGCCACGGCCTGGTCGGTGTTCGTCAGAAGGACAACATCGCAGACTTCTCCAACCCCCTCGTGGTCGCGTACTACGATGTCGACTACGTGAAGAACCCCAAGGGCACCAACTACTGGAGGAACCGCGTGCTCAAGGTGAGATGTCAAAATGCTACGATGTCAGTGTTATTCACTAAGAAAACCGCCTTGCTGTCAGCGCTGTGTCAGCGCTGCGGCAGCGTCGAGCCTAAAAATGGTATTCACTAATGTACTTTAAACGACACTAGTGCTCGGCGACGAATGCGGCGTAAGCTGGAACTACATTGCGTCGAAAGTTTGACGTTTAATGTATGAACTTCGTATTCTCTAAGGAAAAACAGCGACGAACTCGCCCACAACCTCGCTCACAGCCTCGATTCCTAATGTCAAATCAAACAGCTAGGATTTTAGACAAGGCTGTCTCGACATCGAGCTCGTTGACGAACGCAGCGTCGAATGTGTCAATAAGAGAATAGCATAGCAGGGGATGTCGTGTCACACCACGTTTCTGCCGCGCCGCTAAAAGTACATGCAGCGGTAACCGAAAGCGGTCTCGGTCTGGATCAGTAGTTCGAAGCGGAAACTCACAGAAAAAAACCGGCCAAGAGCATGTCGGGCCATGCTCAGTGTAGGGTTCCGTAGCTATCCAAAAACGGCTGGGCCGATTATGTTCGAAATAGTTTCATTTTAAATTATTCTATAATAGTTTTTGGACCTACGGATCAAAAGTTAGAGGGGGGGCACCATTTATTTTTCTTCTGGAGTAATTATCTCTGAAAATGTCGACTTTAGAAAAAAAGTTTCTTTCAAGATCCTTATTCTTTTTAACCACTCACTTGCCTCATGTAGCTTTTGTTACATGTCATCACCTTATTTTACATAGACATAGAGTCTATCGCAAAAATCAAAGCAAGTGAGTGATTAAGAGACCTATTCAATGATATCCCACACTATAGGATTATAGCAAATAAAAAAAATCATCCCCTTTTCATCTGTTGTGGAGGTACCCGAAGAAATCCAACACATGAATTTTGGAAAGCGTAACGACGATTTATATTTTATTCCGGGATAAATAGCCCTTTATAAAACAATTTGACGACAAAAAACTTATATTTTATTTTTATTCTTTCGTAGGTCGCAAAGGAACTGCCCGAAGTGACATTCGCAATCAGCAGCAAGGACGAGTTCACACACGAACTCAACGAGTACGGCGTCGACTTCGCTAAGGGCGACAAACCGGTCGTCGCTGGACGTGATGCCGATGGGAACAAATACATCATGTCGGCTGAGTTCAGGTAAGATAACATAATTAAACAACAGACCTCAGTTGGTTGACTGATATTAAATATTCTAGGGAAACTCGCTTTCTTCGAAGATAACAGGTCCACATCATGTCGGCTGAGTTCAGATAAGATAACATAATTAAACAACGTACCTCAGTTGGTTGACTGACTTAAAATATTCTAGGGAAACTCACTAGCTCCGAAGATAATAGGTCCACATCATGTCAGCTGAGTTCAAGTAAGGTAACATGATTTAACAACGGACAACAGTTGGTTGACTGACATAAAATATTCTAGGGAAACTCACTAGCTCCGAAGATAACAGGTCCACATCATGTCAGCTGAGGTCAAGTAAGGTAACATAATTAAACAACGGACCTCAGTTGGGTGACTGACTTAAAATATTCTAGGGAAACAGTGAGCTCCGAAGATAACAGGTCCACATCATGTCGGCTGAGTTCAAGTAAGATAACATGATTTAACAACGGACAACAGTTGGTTGACTGACATAAAATATTCTAGGGAACCACACTAGCTCCGAAGATAACAGGTCCACATCATGTCGGATGAGTTCAGGTAAGATAACATACGCAAGGAGGAATTCACACACGAACTTAACGAGTACGGCGTGGACTTCGCTAAGGGCGACAAACCGGTCGTCGCCGGACGCGACGCCGACGGGAACATGTACATCATGTCGGCTGAGTTCAGGTAAGATAACATAACAACTGACCTCAGTTGGTTGACTGGTACAATCTAGGAAAACTCACCAACTCCGAAGAGACAATTACATAAATTCTGTAGAGTTCAGGTAAGATAACATAAAGGGCGACTTCACACACGAACTCAACGAGTACGACGTGGACTTCGCTAAGGGCGACGACGACGGGAATAAGGACATCATGTAGGCTGAGTTCAGTTAAGATAACAAGCAGGGACGATAACCTTAACTCCGCACTTGTCGTAACTACGTGTTGCGTAAGTTTTAACTCTGATAAATCAAAATCAAACTTTTATTATACACTAAACTTTATCAATATGTAAAACCGAAAGCGACGTTATACTTTTAAGCTTGCTAGTAGGAGACGTCTATGGAATAATTAATACGTTTCTAATCAAGAATAACAATGATAAATCCAACGCTAAAGACAACAATAATATAAAAAAATGGATTACTTATTGTTATGCACTAGAACATTTTATATTTAAAGGGACTCGATAGAAGATTAGAATGATTTAGGGCTGTGAAGTAATGTACGAAAATAACTCATAAAAAATTGAATTCCTTTTGTTGTTGAAGGATAGTAAACATTTTTTTAAAGTAGCACAACGTCGTAAAGTAAAACATGCTTATTTTATCATGTACTACAGCATTGTGTATGCATTTACGAGCTGTACTGAATATTGCTTATCAACGCGTTTTTGAAATGCTCCAATTCATAATAATTATTACTTACCTACTTTGTATTATGGATTTTTAAAAATCTTGTGTGTAAGTCTTGGCCTAATATTTAATATGGACGGTCGTAAATATCGCTGTTTGCTACTTTTGGAATCTTAATTATTATTGTCAATCTTCAGTGCTGAATATTAAGCCAATTAGAAGATACAGTCAAATTAAATTACTAAGAGTATTATACTTGTTGCACTGTGAGGTGGAGACAAGTCACAACGAATCTATAAGGAATCCGTTTTTGTCAATTTGGCTACGGAACCTTTAAAATAGGCTATAGGTGAATCAACTTTTTCTGACAGTTATTGTCATGGTTACGGTCTCCTGAGTCATGCTGGTTATGTGCAAAATTATCCTACTTAAATTATACATTATTCTGGTGTTAATAAGCCCTTTCCTTTATGGGCCACCTACAAACATGGACTACATGTTTGCATAATTTAAGTAGCATAATTCATAAAACCAGCGTGACTCAGGAAATCGTAACTATGGCAATAACAGACAGAAAAAACTTGATTCACCCCTATAGTGTAAAACATCCCTGGTGTCTGTCTAGTCCTTGGTTCCTTTACCCTACACCTACATGAGCTTTTTCGCTTTTAGGGAACCCAATTAGCCTTCTGTGCAAACTTACTCCATCATAGGCCTCATCTTTGCCCTCGGCTAGTCTGTGGCCATCACAAAGCCTATTAAAAAAAAGCGTGAAATAAAAAAAAAATTGTCAGGGTTGTAACAATTAAGCACTAAATTTAAGTAAAAACTCGGTTTTCATGTTAATTTTATAAACTATAAACGATATTACAATATAAAAACGCCGATCAAGCTTAGATTCCTCAACATAACATACTTAATTGTCGTGACGAACCTGACTGCAATTAAGGTTTTTAATGTCACGCTACAGTTAGCGTGACATTAAAAACCTTTCCTTAGGGACACCCAATGGTGTCCCTAAAAGCCAAAATGGCCACAAACAAGATGTCTCTAGCCTTTCGCCTGTCTTTGATAAGGATCCGTACAATAGATATTGAACTCAAATCAATTCATAATTTGAATTAAAAAATCCATTGTACTGATCCTTAGCAACCACAAACAAAGGGCTAGAAGTCACTTTTTTTTTCTAGGGCTTTACTCCTTGCTTGTTTCAACAGCAAGGTGATTTTGCCAATGTAGAGTGTTACTTTGTATGTGGGCATCACACAAAGTACCCCAAAACATTTGCCAAGGTTATAATCATCCTTCTATTCCCCAGCATCGAGGGCCTCCTCTCATTCACCAAGGACCTCCTCGCCGGCAAGCTGGAGCCTTTCATCAAATCAGAAGCCATCCCGGAGCCCAACGATGGCCCAGTGAAAGTGGCTGTCGGGAAGAACTTCAAGAGCCTGGTGTCTGACAGCGGAAGGGATGCCCTGGTCGAGTTCTATGCTCCTTGGTGCGGACATTGCCAGAAACTTACACCGGTCTGGGAGGAGCTTGGAGAGAAGGTATGTTCAATTTGTACTTTATGACCGAATTTAATAAATTTAGTTTTAAATTGATCTTCATTAGACATGTGACAGCCGTGAGGTGATGGCAGTAAGAATACATATGTCACCACCCCAACTCCTCCTGCGGGTGTCGTAAGAGTCGACTAAGGGATTGAAGTGTCACTGACCATTCTACAATATTGATGATGGGCAGCAACATCATCATAGTGGACACATTACTCCGATCGTCAATCCGCTTGCCCAGCGTGGCGATTAGGCATGTACCTCCTAATGCGTCTTTATGCCTAGTTAATAGGACAGGCCTACGTCCAGCAGTGGACTATTCATAGGCTGATGATGTGATGTGATGGTGTGAGACATGTGAAAGTTGCGGTCAAAAGTCAAGAGCAATCTAATAATTTTAGAAGCAAAAATAAAGTTTGAGACACCTCTAAGATTAGAACAGTTTGATATAAAAATAGCAACGCATTGAAGTTTCCTTGTCTTGCATTTTTTCCAAACTACTCTACATACAACTTTGTAAATCGAAACAACGTTTTCACTGGTAAGGTACTTTCATTATTTTTACACATTCAGAATGAAACTTGTTCAAGTACGCAACTTACAAATACTTTCGTATGCATTGTGGAAACACTGTCTATTTGAAAATAAAATAGTACATTACGACACTAGTGCGAAAAACATGAAATTCGAAACGAGTTGTGATGTTTTAAAACACGACCGATAGGGAGTGTTTTAAATGGACACGAGTTACAAATTTCGTTTTTGCACATGTCTCGTACGACGTTTTTTAGTGCAGATGGCCCTCCGAAGTTTTGGACCTGACGTAAAATGACACACTTCTCGCACTAGAGCCTAAAAACGTCGTACGAGACACGTGCAAAAACGAAATTCGTAACTCGTGTCGATTTAAAACACTCCCTATCGGTCGTGTTTTAAAACGTCGTTCGTCTCTCTCACTCGTTTCGAATTTCATGTTTTTTGCACTGGTGTCGTAATGTATTATTCAATCCATCCCACAGTGGTCAGGCGTTCAAAGAACAGTGCTTAAAATTCAAAAGTCGCAATAAAAGTCTAAAAAACAGTACGTAATGTTATATTAAGATTGTATTTGATCTGTAATAAGCGAAATACAAGCTTTAAATAAAGATTCCTACTTTTTGTGAGGTAAAATTCGTAAACCAGTTATGTATAGATCGGATGTCAGCAAAAATCTAATGAGCAAATCAGTGATACTTGTTATTCTTGAAATTTTGTGGGTAAAAAAACTTTCTTTTGGGATCCTTATTCTTTTTGAAAGACCTATTCAACGATACCCCACACTATAGTACTAACGGCCATTGAGCTATGGTGCGGAAGACGGACAGACGAACATGGCGAAACCATAAGGGTTCCTAGTTTACTACGGAACCCTAAAAACAAGTTACGTGAGAACGAGCAATTGATTTCCCCCCTCCTCGCTCTTAAAAATCATTAAGTACGCTTATTTGTCCTTAAATTTCAGTTTCGTAAAAAGGCTACCGCCAAGACCTTCGGCAATCTTCGGTAGAATTATCACTTGCTCACGATAAAGCACTTTCTAGGCTACAAAACGACATATGAATCATTAAGGGACTCGGAAGGGTTTCTAAACTAAAAGCTTCGAAATATTTTTCAAATCGAAGTCGTTGATTATTTTGATGGCTCGCGCAAAATAAATATTATAATAAAAAAGCGACAGGGAAAATAATTAAATGTTATTAAAAACGAAAGAAAATACCCTTGTGTACCTCCATTTAAATAATTATAGCTTTCACTAAAACAGTCATGTACATAATCAATTTTAAAACGACGAGTAAATATTGCACTTTTAGATAACGCGTTGGAGCGTCATGCAGTATATTAACTTTGAAAGCTTATACCAAAGATGTTTATTCCCACACATGCCAAATATTTTATGTTTTCTAAAACTACGTAGTATAAACTACTCTCCTTGCTAAAAAAAGCAGTCAAAGTAGATCATCAATTTATTCGAATTTTAGCTACTACCGTGACCTCTGTGCATCCTTCCTTGGATTAGTAGTTTAAAATCACAACCAACCCTGTTCTTTGTTTTTGCATTTTTTTTTTCGTCTCTCACATTAATTGCTAATTGTTTCAATTGTTCCCGTTACAGATGAAGGGCGAAGACGTGGACATCATCAAGATCGACGCCACGGCCAACGACTGGCCCAAGTCTCTGTACGACGTTTCCGGATTCCCCACCATCTTCTGGAAGCCCAGTGACACTAGCAAGAAACCCGTTAGATACAATGTGAGTATTAGTACCATTGCCCACACTCACACGGACTGGCCACTTGTGGAACAACGGCCAACTACTGGCCAGGTCCCTGTACAATCGACAACACACCTGTGAACACAGGCAAAGTGCCAAAAATATGTAAACAGAACTTTATTGCCTGGACATAAAGGTGTGTATACATATTTCTGGCACTTTGTATCCACAGCTGTGTTGTCGATTGTACGACGTGTCCGGGTTTCCCACCATCTTTTGGGAGCCCAGGGACGCCACAGATACAATGTGAGTATTAGTCCCATCGCCCATATAGGCGGCCGCTTGTGTAACATCGGCCAACTACTGGTCTAAGTCCCTGTACGACGCGTCCGGGAAGCCCAGTGACACTAGCAAGAAACCCGTTAGATACAATGTGAGTATTAGTACCATTGACCACATAGACACTTGTAACATCGATGGCCAACGACTGGACGTGTCCGGATTCCCCACAATCTTCTGGAAGCCCAGTGACACTAGCAAGAAACCCGTTAGATACAATGTGAGTATTAGTACCGTTGACCACATAGACACTTGTAACATCGATGGCCAACGACTGGACTTGTCCGGATTCCCCACAATCTTCTGGAAGCCCAGTGACACTAGAAAGAAACCCGTTAGATACAATGTGAGTATTAGTACGATTGACCACAAAGACACTTGTAACATCGATGGCCAACGACTGGACGTGTCCGGATTCCCCACAATCTTCTGGAAGCCCAGTGACACTAGCAAGAAGCCCGTCAGATACAACGTGAGTATTAATTAGTACCATCATCCACACAGATTGGCCGCTTGTAAGATCGGCCAACTTCTGGCTCAAGTCTCTATACGACATGTCCGGGTTCCCGACCATCTTCTGGAAGCCCAGTGACTAGCAAGAAGCCCGTCGGATACAAATGAGAGTATTAGTTAGGACCATCGCCCATATAAACTGACCACTTCTGTAACATCGGCCAATTACTGGCCTCAAGTCTCTGTACGATGTGTCATGTGTCGTACGAGATAGTGACAACCCCGATTTCAATAGTAATCGAATATTATATTTAAACCAGTGGCGTAGCGTGCCTGGTCGGGGCCCCGTATAAAAATTTTTTGGAGGCCCTTATATGGAGGTAATATAAATTAGAAAGTTTTTATTGTTTTTCCTTACACGCTTTGGGGGCCCCCGTGGCCCGGGGGCCCCGTATAATTGATACGGCAGATACGGCAGTAGCTACGCCCCTGATTTAAACCTTCTCAGCTTAAAATCTATTTTAAATACGATTTATCTCATAATTACAGGGCGGACGTGCCCTCGAAGACTTCGTCAAGTACATCGCGGAGCAGGCCTCCAGCGAGCTCAAGGGCTTCGACAGAAAAGGCAACGAGAAGAAGAGAGACGAGCTGTAATCTACTTCTACAGATCTGAAGGCACTGGTCGCGAGAGAAATGGTTATGGGGTTCCAAATGATTACTTAATAATTCGTATGCCGTTGTAAAAAAAACTGGAAATTTATAATTTAAAGTCCAAAGCGGAATTCCGAATGACATACGAAGGATTAATTTCTAGGCATTGGTTAAAACGCCAGTAACTGGCCGCTACTAATAACTGGCCACCTCATTTTAAAATACTATTTAGGTAGAGATCGAATCAATTTTAGTATAACGTGGCCAGTTATTGAAAGGAGGCCAGTATCTATACTAAAATGAATTCTGTTTGTAAGTGTAAGTGCATTCATTTTTAGTCAAGAAGTGGCCAGTTATTAGTTTGTACCATTCTAAACCATATTACAAAGAACTTGCTAATTCATAAAGTTACTTTGACATTCCCGTGTGGTATAAGGTTTGATTGACTTGCGACCAGTTGCCTGAGTGAGAGAGTGTGTGTCTCAATCTAAGTGGGAAAATATATATAACCTGTAAGGAGTTACTTGTTAAAGTACACAGATCCGTTTTTATTATTTCATGCCAGTGATCAAGTGTTGCCAGTTTTGTGCCAATGTGACTAATACTTTTAGTTATATGGCACATAATAGGAATGGTATATGAATGTGCTTGTATTCAATTTTTTCTTGCTTAAATGAAACTTTTTATAGATCGAATGAATTGAACGAAAAACTGGTAACACAACTAAAATATCTAAATTTACGAGTTGATAAAAAAATGGATTTTGTAATAATGAATTGAAGGGGGATGTGTCAATAAAGTTTTAAATAGTTTATAAATAATTTATGTTAATGTATCTAATCCGATACCGCACATTGGCACAATCCTTCTGATTTTCCGAAAACTACACTTAATAAGCTTAAGCTCTACACAGCATATCTCACTTCACATGCCATATCGCAAGAAACATACCTAGGTTGGTAATTCATTTTTGTTTTCTCTGATTCTGTCTCTCCAAGATATTCAAGAAGTCTAAGAAAAAAAGCTTCAAATTGTAGACAGAATATAGTTTACCAATTTCACTATCTTCATCCATATAGATAAATTACTGAGAGTATGGGATTGCATATCCAATAATAAGTAAAAGTATGTGTTGAATGCTGCACTAGCATCAACATGAGAACTGTCATAAACGCAAATCCAAGCTCTCTTTAATTTTATCTATAAAATAGTAATTAAACTGCACTAAAATAACTACACTACTTTGTAATACTTGCAGAACTATTTTTTCTATGCTTTATTGTCAAGAGTTATCTTATCATTCCATGTGATACAACAGTTTTTAAGTACAGTTGTGAGTTTATAAATATTTTCTAACTTGTAGGTTGCTCTAAATACAGTAATTGATGCATTTCGTAACTGTCAGTGGGATAATGAATAAATTAGGTTGTATTTATAATAATTTGTTGTTTTATTTGAATTTCACTGACCTGAAGACACAGAACCATTTACCCTTTTGTTGTCAAAACTTGACATCAAGTAACAGAATTCAAAATCAAATGCACCTCTTTCTTTCACAATATTAATACTTTCATTGCCAACTAGTGCTACGCTCGTAGCCGATTTCGTGATTTTTCCGCTCAAATGGACAGAGAACTTCCCAGCGCTCAATGTGTTAACCTTTTCGACGCCACGTCAGTACAAAGGCTGTCACACAGACACTACGTCAGCAAAATGTCAAAACCAAATTTGAGCTTTCCACAGGTGCCTGTATTGTTCTGTGGCCTTTTCTTGTAAGTCGTGCCTGAGAGACATGACTCCTATGGGGTATTCTTCCCGTCACTGTTCTCCAGGCCGTTTGATTTTCAACCATATGAATGGTTGCCTGAGGTGAAGATTGAGTTATATTTTGGACCACATCTGTCCATCTCCTGACTATTCTCTTCTATACCCTCTATTTCTTCGATCCATATATCAGTCATTGGAGTTCAAAAAGTTACTTGAGTTGTTTATGTGCAATTTCTTACTTGATATGGGTGGCATGCTACATTTTTTTTACTGTTAATTTAATAGTATATTTCATAAGTTCTCTTCCTTCCACCTCTCTATCCATTCTACTATTGTGTTCACGTTTTGCTGCAGTTGTTCTTGAGTCTCATTCTGAAGTTGAACAACTATTTCTGGTTTGTATGAAGACTGCGCTTCTTCTAGTAGAGTTTCGAATATTTCACATTGTATGTTGTCTTCTAATTTTTTACCAGTGTAGCCGCTGTAAAGAAATATTTATTAGTTTGACAAGGGAGCACAGTTTCTGTTTAATTTTACCACTCTTGCTTATACCAAATAAGCCTTAAAGTAACAAATGAGATTTGGATTATTTTCAGACTAGAGTGGGAAATATTCTAAATTTAATGGAATGGAAATACAAGAGAAGAACGTACTAGGCTGTTGATAGCAACAGTATAAATATAATAATGGTAGTTTGAAAATATGTTACCGAGCTGTGAGTCTGTCATATAGCACTGTGTTGCTAGTTCTGACTACAAAAACCACATCAAACCACCGCTCAGGAAAGAAGTCGCAGCCATGGTAGTCCACTATGTTGCCACCTTTTGCCATTAGACCCTCCATCATGTCCAATAACTGGAAAATGTCAATATCATGTAAGTATGCAAGATATCTACAGATGTAGTGCATAATCATTTCACTTTGGCTTTTTAACACATTCAATGCCAAGAGGCCCACTGGGGAGGTATCGGTAATTTTGTGCACATGCCGCCGACTCCGTGGGGACTCCTTATCACTATACAATTTGCAGTGCCAGGACAAAAACAAAGGCTATCCCTGAATGCCAGCCGGCGTTAATTGTATAGTGAATAACTCCCCTGGGGAGTCGTGTGGCATATGAATACAGTTATTTAGTGTGTTGGAATTGGCCTTCTGATCCTTATAAATGTTTACCTTATCCTCATTGAGAAATGGGCACTGGTAGTCTGGATCGTACTCATCCAAACAATGATATTCTTCAGCCAATTTTGAGACTTCTCTCCAAGTGAACTTAGTTCTATCTGCCACTAGCTTCGATAGCGTAGATTTACCTACGCCAGGAGTGCCTAGGAAACAAAAATACAGTTTATTAAGTTGCGATCATTTTATAAATCTTGAAAGTTTTCTATCCATACTCGTATTCACACGCACCTGTTATTAAAATATTTGGAACCTGCCTTGGGTGGGATGCCATTGTGATTTTTTCGCGTACTTAATGTTAAAGCAACGTTTTGAAGCCGTATATTAATTACCCATCTACACATTAGATCTATATAAATCCATAAAAGAAAAAGACCCACGTTGTGGTATTTACTGTTGAATTGTCAACGTGACATC